>JAYJMF010355426.1:0-10660 GCA_036873715.1 Salvia sclarea | reverse complement strand
ACACTTAGTATATATAATTGTTAGATATCTATTGTAACATGCTAATATAACATAAAAACAAGAAAAAAGCAAAAAAATAAAAAATAAAAAATAAAAAATAAAAAAAAACTCACGGTTCGGTTCCGAACCGGAACCGAAACCGGCGATTCCCGGAAAATGGAACCGTATTCAAACCGTGAACCGGGCCTCACGGTTCTAGAACCGTAACCGTGAATACGGTTCCGGTTCCAGAACCGGCAGTTTCGGTTCCGGTTCCGGTTCGAACCGCCGGTTCCGGTTTTTTCGAGCACCTCTACTTGAGAGAGCGAAATTAAAACTAGATAAATAGGAGTAACACTTAAAAAACGAGATTTATAGCTAGTCAAAAACGTTTATAATAGTTCATGTGAATCATGTGATGCGTATTTACGATACCCGTAGTATATTATTGTGAAAGGATAAAATAATATTCGAGGACATTAAAATAAAGATCGCGTGTGTATGTATAATTGTATAAATTAACATCTTTTTTCCACGATTCACATGCATGATGCATCTATAACCAATTTTAAAAGTGAAGTTTATTTGTGGCAAAGCAGTTTTCATCAACTACGCCGTACGTCATGCCCACGCGCTACATACATTCATCAAGTTCATTTTAAGTGAAGGCTTATGAAAATATCATTAGCATGAATGTTGCAATGCCAATATACCAAGATTCATGTCTCCAAAAATATCCCAATATTCATGGTCCATAGAGTAGGGTTGATTCATTCTTGCATGTACCTTGTATATGCTATATTAACTCGGGTTTAAAAGCGTTTTTTAATCTAAATAAATTGTAGAGTGATAATTGAGTCTAGTAGGATGGGTTGTGGAAATTTTGCTAGCTATTGTTGTCTTTTAAAATTCCATAACTAAAAGTTGTCGCACCCTCTTTTGAGAAAAAATAAAGTTGTCCTACTCAATCTTGATAACTTTCTCTACGACTCTTACGGGACTGAATTGCAAATAGGTAATTCCCAGAAATATGAATTTTACCCTATTTAATCCAAACAAATCAAGAATCGATATTAATGACTAATTAGTTGGTATAGCCGTATAGACTATTCACTCCTGGTGAACACTTAACTTCTAAGTTGAAATTTGTAATTCCTTTCTCTTTTATCAAATTAATATTTCAACTTCAAAATAGTGTTTACATTGAACTCGAACTTAAGACCTTTGGACTCAAGCATTGATCACATCACTCTGCCACTAAATTAACGAAATACGTAATTTCGTTCATGGGGTATGTGCTAGCATCTCATAATTTGTGATTATGGATACACCACATATAATATTACACCCCAAAATTTTGAATGAAAAGATATTTTACTGCATACACGTCACGTTACTTCCTATTAAAAAAACATAAACAAAAAGACTTCTAAAAAAATGCGGAATTTAAATTTCAAAAGAAGAAAGACAAATCCACCAACTCTTGTTCCACCAATTAGGTTTTATGAAGCCGAGGAGAAGTGGCGAGGTCCCATTGAAGTGTAGGCTGTGTTCCCATTTATTTGAATTTTGGATATAGACTATTTTGTCACTTTGGCGATATACAATTAGTGTGACTTCCTCTTTACAAGAGTATAAGTATGATTTAAGTTTTTATTTAAGGTTACCATCCTCATTATCCTATATATAGAATAGTTTAAATTAATTTGATTATAATAAAAATTATTTAGAAAATAAAATAAAATATATTTATTTATTTATATCCTGTATCTCAGAAAACCAAAAGGCAGTTGGTGTTGTGGTTCCTCCACCAACAATTTGATTGGGCTCTCAATGGCCCAACACTTTTCTAAGCCATTGCCGGCCATTTAGAACCGTTCGATCTTCTTCACACACATTTCAAATTAATTAGATCGTCAGCTTATAATACATACGTAGACCAAATTGTTGGTTAAAACATTCGTCAGTTTGTAAATGCAATTTTGAGCTCCTATTTTCAAACTTGTAGTATTAGTTTATTTAGATTTTAGATACCGATTAATTCTCCTAGTTATATCTCCCTCTTAGTTATAAGTGAATAATCTAACATTAATTATTAAAGATGTAAATAAACCATGCCACTAGTGAAATATTTGAATATTGGATTGATAAAACTTAATTTAAATTCATCTAGTGAAGTTTCATTAAAAAATAAGCTTGAACTTGGTAATATTCAAACAATCGGTTAGCTCATGAGCAAGATGTAAGTAATTTAGTTTGAAAATATATAATTACCATAAAACTTATATTTCTATACAAACTAACTTGATTAGTTAGTTTAGGCTTAAGTTCGAATAAGGTTGTGAGCCTCGAAATATTTGATAAATGAAGCTCAACTTCCGAAGGAATCGAATTAAGCTTGAGCACACCGTTATATATTCAACTCGATTCGACTTATCCCTAATTACATTTCGAAAGTCGAATTAAGCTTGAGCACACCGTTATATATTCAACTCGATTTGACTCATCCCTAATTACATAAATGTAATAGAAGTATATTCAACTCGATTCGACTCATCCCTAATTACATAAATATAATGTAATAGAAGAAGTCGCCCTCGCCCCAATCCCTTCATATTAAAATTAAACTCAATTCAAATTTCAAATAGATATTCCTCCTAACAGCTTATCTGGACATATACAATACTAACTTTGAGTCTTTGACTTCTATTATCAAAATATTACTATATCCGAAAAAAATAAAAATATTCACTTAAGTCTTTAATTTAATCAGTTGTCTTGAAACTAATACAGTCAAATTTTAAGTAACTCCCAGTTTCCCAAAATTCTCGAACAAAAATACCCTCTAATCCCTGTCACTCCCACTCTTAATAGTATTCATTTTCAGAGAGCATTTTTGAACTCTGTATGCAGAAAAAGCAAATAGTAGCTGCATCATGCTTATTAAAATAAACAATTGAACAAAAAAAGCTATAAAAAGTCAATGGTAGCATGTATAAAAAAAGGGAAGCAGATCATAGATTAGTATAAAGGCAAAAGCAATTGTGGTCCAATTACCCAACCCCGTTTTAAAATTTGAAATATAAGATTAAAAAATAGTATTAGTACATGCTAATTAATCTGATCCTTTAATCATTTTTGGTGGTGGGAAAGGCACAGAAATCAAGAATCTAGAAGTAGAAGAAATGGCGACGCCGATACATCATCATAATCAGCGATCAAATGAATAAATATGTGTGTGGTGTTGAAATCAAGAAACACAACCAACCTTCCTTCTTCTCCTCTACTAGTAGAATTATTCTTATTCTTATTTAATTATGATCGTAATTAATTAATTCTGCATCAGATCCAAAGCACGTGCGACTCAGTTGCCGACCACTCCTTCACGGCACGTGCACATCTACACTTGTTGTCTAGTTATCAATGCTCGCCATCCATACACTTTTTCTCCTGCTTCCTCTTTTTTCTTTTTCGAGAAAAGAAATAATGGAAAGAATCTTATCTTATTACGGAGAAGCCACGGCGAAATTACAAGTTGACATTTTTTAATCATATTTTTTACTTCAATATTGATGTTATGTTATGTGTGGAATGATGGGAGTATTATATAGCATAGCATAAGATTAATGAATATAATGCAATCAAATTTGGAATTAAACAAAAGAGGGTATTCTGAAATAGATTAAGGATCCGTATTCAAAATGTAGATTCATGGAATACAAATCCCAAGAAGATCTCAAACTATAATTTTATTTTAGTGAATAGACTAAGTGGACTTATAAAACTACTACAATGCACCCACTAGTATGATAAATAAATTAGAGAACAAATAAGGGATAAATCTTTAAAAAATGACTCGAAATAATATTTTGTTATAGCCATGATATACTCACAGTAAATGATTAGAAAAACCCATGTTATTAATTGTCTTTAAAATAATTAATTAGAACAAATGACACCATGAAAGGGTTGATTTCCTGTCAATAAAATGCATGTATACTTATCTCCGAAATAAGTGAAATATATATATATATACTTTTTTCTCTTTGTTGTACTATTTGGAATACTATAAATATGTAGAATCCAGACTATTCTCTTATCCGAAATTAAAGTAACAGTATCAATTTTGTATTTTGCGCTAAAATATGTGACAAATTAATAATCAAATGTACAGTACGAAAAGGCAACTTTTACTAAAAATACCAATTTCATTTCAAGCTATACTGTTTTGAACTAAAACGGCATCTGTACTTACATCGTTTGCAAATCTGACAAGGCTTCAAGCGCATGACGATGAGCATTCCAATAATAGTACATGTTTAATCTTACTAATATATAATTGTGTGGAAAATAAAATAATACTATATCGTTATATAACATTGCTCCTCATATGTATCTCTGTCTATGCTTAAATTATGTTGTTTTGATACTGCAACAAGTATTTGACATTAAATATACAGTGTCTATATAATATAGCAACACAACATTGATCGTATGGCACATGTACAAAAAAATAATTTAAAAACAAGATAAACAATGCAGGCAGCCAGCACTTATGCTTTGTTCCTTAGTAATAATTTTAATTGCTTACACTGACACGCAGGGGAGGGAGAGTTTTCAAACTTATGTAATAATTTCTTTAATCACATAAAAGCTCGTAAGAACGTAGGTAGGATGTCCTATAAAAGTGTTTGTTATATACGTTAAAATGGTTAATTGCTTGTAAATATACAAAATTTGCACTTATTTAGAAATTTTACACACAAAAAAAACTATACCAATTTTAATATTGTCTAAATTGGCACATGGAGTTGAATTTAGAATATAATGAAAACTCATTCGAGCGTCCCATATTAATTACTTAAGTAATAGTCATATAGCCACTTAATACATGTCATATTAATTAGTCACATAATATCATATGTTATGTCATACTTTTTCCATCCCATAATTGTAGAGATATTTTTCCTTTTTTCGTCCGTCCCACAGGTAAGCGAGATTCCATTTCTAATAAACACATTTGACCGTTTATCCTCGCTTTTTTATCTTATTTACATACCCTTTCTAATCAACATACCCCTCTTTTTTCATAAAGTAACTTTCTCTCTCCACTCAATACTATCATTATTTCAAATTTATTAAAACTCGTGCCACTTCAAAATGTCTGTAAGCCTTGAGGAACAGAGGAAGTATTAATTAGTCATGTATTATTATGACATGTCGTGTTCACCTTATCTAAAATATTGGCCACGAGCAAAAATAAGATGATCTTTTAATTGATGTATTTGTAGTCGAAAAAAGTTTGTGTAATTTTAGAATAAGTGAAAAATTTGTGTAATTACTGACAATTAATCTCCCAAATAATATTATTAACAATTACAAAGATTTACATTTATTTTTTACATGTAACTATAAAGTGTCATTGTCATTTAGATTTAAAAAAAATAGAAATATCCGCACCTACTAACATCATCAGGAAAAAAGATGGTAGGAGAACTTTTGTTTCTATCCAAGATTAATTTTTCATTGATTTACCAATAGGTTGACTTATAGAACATGAAGAGCCACCACCATTATGCATTCTATTGAAAATATTTCAAACTTCTAGACAAGCAACAAAATTCTTTTCTTATTTGATATAGATTATTTAGTAATAGAAAGTTGATGACAGTTTAAATTTAAGTATAATTTTGTCCCTCTGGTTTTTATTTTAATCCCTCCTCATTCTCCAATATTTAACAATTGAGTTTTCTGCTAGGGACTCAATATTAACTCAGACAATTCAGATAAATTGTACGATAGAAAAAGTAAAAATAAGAAGAAGAAAAAATTGGTCCAGAGGAGCTTAAGCCCCATCCTTCTGTGTCCGTCACTGATCAAAGAAGTCTTGTTTCATTACAACCCCACACACAGAGAGAGAACATATATGCAACTTTTTCTTTAATTAGAGGCCCTCATATTTTAGGGGAGAAGAAGGCTGAGGGTGGTGAGCCCACAATTCTGTTTTTGAGGATTTGTTGCGCAGCTGTCGCTTCAAACAATCATCACAGCCACTCTTATCTGACTCATTTTTTGCTGCTAATCTGTCCTACTATAAAAACATATACTCCCTCCTACTGCACCCTCATTTTTCATTTATTCTCCAAATCATTCCCATTTATTCATTTTAGACCATCGCCTACACAACCAAACTAGCAATAGATGTATCCTATTTAATGTGAAATGATTATTGTTAATTTTAAAATAATCCCCCCGCCGGTTTGGGGACCAGATCTATCTCGAAATATACAATTCTTTTTCAACCAGTTTCTCTTTTTCCCCTTTCATCATTATCCCACACTCCAAATGCTAAAGGACAAACCTTTCAATCAAGCTTCAAAACCAATTCAAATGGCCCACTTTACACACACACACACACTAAACGCACTCACACGTCTCGTATATACATACATAGACACCAAGGTGTATGTATATATATAGAGCTCCACTCTCAAGACACACACATGTGGGTGGGTGAATTTCGTGGCCATGTACAAAACCATGCGACCAACTTTTACTTTTACATTACATCTACTAATATTTTTCAATTGGGATTCTGCCAAAGAATGGGTACAAGAAACTTCACACACAAAGTGACAGCAATCAAGAAAGCATCCAAAATATGCACAAACAGAAACTCCCTTTTCAATATCAAATGCAAGATAACAAAACCAAATTAATACCGTCCTACCCACATCAATATCATCAAACTCTGACAAAAGAAATCATCCCAAATTTCGCCACTTCAGAAAATAGAAATAAGGAAGTGTTATCGTACTAGAAAAAGCTTGATTTTTTCATTAAGAGAACTCTAGCTTCTTTACATGAATTTGGGAAATTGCTATACATATCGAGCCAGATCGATTTCGATGTTAGAAAATGTCGAATGCCCTCTCTTCTTGAATGAGTAAATTAATTCAATCTAACCCCACCAACGAAAACAAAAATCGAAACAAGGAAAAAAGAAAAGAAAAAGAGGAAATCATAAGATGCCTTCTTTCTTGTTTTGGTGGTGGTTTCATTTAAGGCAGTAAACGAACCCATTGATACTTGCCCTCCAATGGAACGTCCTTTACAATATCATAGTTGTACCTGAAAATAATACAAACCCAATTCAATCAAATCATTTCTCCTTTCCTTTTCGGTTGCGGGAATAATCAATTGGCCCACGCTAAAATGAGCAGGGAGTACATTTTGAGCGCGGGGCGCTCTTATCGTACGCACACCGCGGAATCATGTAATGATTGTATGCATATGCGAGAATATGGAGTGGAGATAAAAGTTAATTTGTGGATATTACGCACTTTTCTGCGAATCGTTTCTGCTCGTACTTTTCTGCCGCCGCGAAGAACGCCTCCAGCTCCTCAGCCGATGGCATGTTGTCCGCGACGGAATTCGGAGTTTTGCGGCGGAGAGTCGTCGTCGGAGGCGGAGACGATTTTTTCTTCGACGTTGAAGACGACGACAGCTGCAACAAAACATGCTCCGAGTCTCCGCAGAGCTCGCTAGTTGGAGTCGCCTCTCTACTGAAATCGTACAACACAAAATTGAAAATCAACATTTAAATTTATGAACGAAGACGGAAAGCATAAGAAATCAACATTGTGAAACTTAAGAGACTAATTTTGTAGCTGAATTTTAATCTAATGCCATCTAATTTTATCACGGAATTTGGACGAAGAACAAATGCATAATAATTAAAATGAATTCAATTATTCACCTGAAAACGCGGCCAGTGGACGTGGAAATTTCCGTTTCGAAACCCTCGGAGTGTGAATCAGCATTCTAAAGAGAGAAAGGAGTAACAATTAAATTCAGAAAATTAATTGACGAAGGAAAATATTTCCGTAATTTCAGCTCCAGAAACGGAAACACAACGGACACAATTCCACAAAGTAGCAGTGAATCCAACAATTGCGTTTGAATTTCGAATTCTCACCTCCAGATCTGGCGAACTCGGACTCATCTTCGCGACATCGCCTGAATCCTCATGCTTAGAGCAACTGGAAGTCCTAGACGCCGCAGGCGACACTGAATTCTCCGCCAATTCCGCCTCGCCGCAGGAATCATTTTCGAGCTTAGAGTAAACCTTCCTCTTCTTGCTGAAGCTGAACCGCATATCTTCCTCCGTCGCTCTACACTTGATTCTCACGCTCTCACATCTCTTCAAGAATTCCCCCATCTCCCTCTCCACCTCTATACATACATTCAGCCACAAATCGGAGAAATTGTGGTGTGTTTGTGTGTATATATAAATATATGTGTGTTTAGAGCAGTGTGTGATCAACATACACCTGCAAAGGCATAAAGCTCAATTTCTTTTGAGCGCACCACTTCCGCTGCTATAAAAATCAGACGCGAGGAGAGAGAGAGAGTAGGGGCAAATATGGAAATCAAGAAAAAGGTGCGATACGATCGGACGGTAAAGATTAAACGAAGCGGTTACCGTAACATGTGGTCCTGACTCTGTTAACGGTGACAGGCACATGGTGATGCCGTTAAGAGAGATCGGGATCGTATGAGAATGATTATGGATTAACAAACCAGTAACTGAACGACACGTGGAACGGTAGGACAACCGGTAATACCCGGTTGGCTGACCGGGAATCTTGGTTATGACTGGGATTTTGTTGCGGCATAACTGAAAATCACTGCCACAATGGTTTTCATGCTGGTTGTTACGCCTAAACAGACTTAGTTAGCAAGGGTCTAAATGTAAATTTGCTTCTCCTAAATCAAATTTTCTAGGGCTCAGGGTAAATGAAGATCATTAATTAAAGCGACTTCAATTCTAAGAATAATCAAAATCAAAGCTAGATAAAATATAGCCGTATTTCACTTCAACATCATCCAAATCATGACCAAAATAATCTTGAATTCTTCGAGGGTCGTTAGAGATTCTTATAAGTCCTCCAACACTGTCGAATTCAATTGAGTTTTTTTTTTATCTAATGTTTTTTCACTTTTTTATGTAAAGATGGGAAGTGTTTCATGTAATACGTACTATAATTTATAAGATACTACAGTATAAAATCGAACAAAAACAAATATTCCTAGGTGGTGTTTGGTTTGTGTGATTAAATGGATTAGATTGATAGCATAATTACACATCAAATTCCCCCTTCCTCATTCATAAACTCTCCTTTCTAAGCCTTTTTTAAACACCCCACCACTCCTTATGCCCTCCTTCATTTGAGTGAAAAGGAGGGCATAAGGAGTGGTGAAGTTTATAAAAATGAGGGGTTATGGATAAAAAAGAAGAGTTTTAAAGGGTAATTTTACTATCAATTTTATCAATCTAATCACACAAACCAAACGACTCCCTATTAGATTGTTGGGCCAATCTGATTTTATTTATTATTGTGAAAAGTAAACAATATATACGAGAACTAAACTCTTGATCCGACACTCATTACACTAGGATAAGATCAGTCCAATTTTATTATAATAGTGTAATCGGTCTAAAATTTGAGAAATGCTGAAAATGATCTTCGAGATATTACGAAAATATGTGTGCATATTTTTGTACAACAGATTATGAATATTAAGTTTAATTTATCTTCTTAGGTGAAAACAAAAAAATAGACAACATACCTAATTGTTTGAGAATTACATAAAAATATCAAACGCGACATGACAACACTAAACGACGGACTTGATCTAGATCAAATAATTGGTGGAATTCTAGTACGTTTTTTTAAAAGTAGATCGTGTCAGATCTTGATTTGTTATAGTTTATGCTCTTTTGTAATAATATGATTCTTATGGTAGATATTATATGTATACAATTGTGTTGATAGGGTACCAAATAGTATATTCATTCTCTTATACATAGACTTGTCAACATACAGTCTTTATTATATTTTTTTACAAAAAAAAAAAGAGTATACAAACATTCAAAAACTTTCTATAAATGTGCTTTGCCCATATATATGTATAAAATAAAGTGTCAGACTTGTCAACATAAGGTTTTTATCAAATTTATATTTGAAAAGCAAGTATGTAGTGATGAACTAGAAAGAGTTCTAGTTTTTAAACTTATAAGGTCTTCCTTAGTAGTAAACAAGTCAAACTACTGTATCAGTGAACTACTTGGATATGATCTGAATAAAATTGGTCCGAGCTCATTTAATGATCTAATTATATTAAAATTATAAGGCATTAACTAATAGTCTTTATTATTATTGGTAATTAATAATTGTATCAAGTCTAACTATCTCTATATGCTACAAATAAGTTAGTAACACGATAGTGCTGACTTCCCCACTGATTATAGTCTTCGCTCGGATCGATTACTCTCATAAACATTTAAACAGTTCCTATAAATGTGTTTGTACACCGCTAGTTATCAATTATTATTGTAATTGACTAATTGTACTATGTTTTGAGGTGTTTTGACATAAACATGACACTTGTGACATGATAGGTATTTTTCCTTATATGGATATGGTAAATGAGATCTTTTATTGTATTTACGTATATTATATTTTATGGGCTCGATCGTTTGGTATGTAGTACTCCCTCCGTCCCAGTCTAGTTGTTACGTTTTTCTTTTTGGGTTGTCTCAACGAAGTTGTTACGTTTCCTTTTTAAGACACCTTTATCACCCACACAACTTTAAATAATATATATTCCTATCATC
>JAYJMF010355415.1:0-10665 GCA_036873715.1 Salvia sclarea | reverse complement strand
TAACAATGAAGTTGTAGATTTATGGTTGATTTCACTAATAAATAATTTAATATATAATATATTTATAATTATTTAATAAATACCGGTTCGGACGGTTAACTATCGGTTTTTAAATTTAAAGACCGTAACCGAACCAGCCGGTACGGTTTTTTTAGAATTACAAAAACACTCAACCAAACCGGTTTGGTTAACCATAATATCGGGACGGTTTCGCGGTCGGTTCGATTTTTCGGTACTTTATGCTCACCCCTAATTATTATAGTATTATCTTTGTCTTAAATATGTTAAAAACGAAAATGTGGTTCACTTTACTCTTTAATATTTATCGGGAAAAAAGAATAAAACTAACTTGTAGAGGATTTTTGCAATTTTTAAACCTGATTCTGTTTAATTTTATTAATCGGTTCGAGTTTTTTATTAGAATTTAATTAATTTATCATTTTAAATTTTTATTTAACTAATTAATTAAATTCTAATAACATCGAATCGAATTGATTAATAAAATTAAAACGAACCAATTTTGGTACAGAAGTCATGATCACCATGTCATGTTAATTCTTATTTAGATATGGGAATTAAGTTGAGTTTGAGTTTCTTTATAAGCAAGGCCAGCCACATTTCGGGGCCCTATGCAAAAAATAGAAAATGGGCCTTAATAAGTGAAACATGGAGAATCATTTTTCCCCATGATATAACATTTTTGATGTCTTCTATATTACGTGACTGTGTGTATAATTTTAATATAGGTTATAAGTTTAATTGCCTGTAAATGCATAAATTTTGCCAAAATTTTGGTTCAAAGTTCGTTGGCTGATAACTTGATTCTTTAGAGTCCGTTGGACATTTGAAGTTACCGTTATAAAGCTCTCGACAATAGCTTTCTAACGTGTTGTGATTGAGAGGGAGTCGCGTCCAAGAAGAAAAAAGGTGCAGTCTTTGAAGATGAATGAATTGTTAGTGAAATGGGAGAACCAAAGCCCTTAGTCAAAATTGACACATGTTTGGAGATGAAAGAAGAAAAAGAAGAGTTTGAGATCCTACATATGGCAGGTTGAAGACTATATCTATTTTATATTATTTTAATCCAATATTATTAAGTATTTTTACTTTAAAGTACTATGCTTTTGTTATTTGCTTGATTGTAATGAGAAGAATAAGAAGGAATTTTTTTCTCAAGGAATTTTTTTCTCAATTATCTTCTTCATACGTTCACTCTCTACCTCCCTCAATTCTATTCTCGATCTTTGTGAACTTCAAGTTACTGTTGAATTCAAATAAATTCCCTAAAAAATTATAACAAGTATATGAGATTTCATCAGCATTATTTTTGGGTTCAAAATACATATTTTGAGCCCAAAATTGGTATCAATTTGATCCATTGGTATGTTAATTTTATAATCCAACTCAAAGAATCCCCGACATTAGGGGGAGATATTTAATATAAATGACTCTCGTTGGATTAACTATTTAAATATGCACTATGAACTCAAAGTTCAAGAAGTTATTGATTGTCAAAGGAGCTGAGTGATGAAATCTTGTGTACTTGTTGTATATGCACCACAAAGAATTGATGTCAATTGAGAACAAAATAAATTGTTCAATACTCTTCGACACTACAAACCACGACATACAAAATTAGATGAAATTATATATCACTTTTTAAACCTCCTAAAGAGGATCATCTAGTAAACGAGAATCCAATATACTTGCATGGGAGTTAAATAATCATACTGGGATTATGGAATGACCACATCAAATACTATGAGAAATGATGAAATGTGGTTTGATTAGAGTTATAATTAACTTTGTGAATACGGAAGAAACACACACACACATACACACATATATAGGGAACGGTTCATATCAGTCCCCTTCCCTTAGGTAGGTATATGAGTCTAAATCTGGACCACACACTTAAAAATGAGTCATCAGGATGTTGACACGTGGCATCCCATAAAAATTCTTTTTCTCTTTCTTCTCCCCTCCAGCTCCTGCGCGCCGCTGATGCTATTGTTGTTCTTCTTCTTCTTCTTTTCTTTCTTCTTCTTCTTCTTCTTCTTCTTCTTCTTCCTCCTGTTTGTCTTCTTTTTTAATTTGTAAATTTTTTATTTCTCTCTTCTTCTTCTTCTATTTTTATTTTTCTTAATCTTTTGTTTTTTCATTCTATTCTTCTTTTAACATAAGATTGAGAGATCAAAGATATAGATGACATGGTGATTTATGGATATGGTGGTTTATGGTGATGATTTGCAGAGGAGTTTGCCGGAAAAACGAAGAAGAAGACCCCAAAAACTGGTGGATTAAAATTGGAAACGAATTTTTTGTAGAAAAATAAACTCTGCACAATTTATAACTAAACACTACACAAATTATCACTGAATACTGCATGCATATTTTGTCACTAAATCTTGCATAATTTATTATAATGACTGCATAATTACTAAAGATGAAGAAGAAGACCCCCAAAAACAGGTTGATGAAAATTAAAAACGAATTTGCTGTAAAAAAAAAAATGAACCCTGCACATTTTATAACTGAACACTGCACAAATTATCACTGAACATTGCATAATTTATTACTGAACTTTGCATATTATAAAATAGAATATTGCATGTTTTAGACCCTGTATAAAATAAAACAGAATACTGCATGTTTTTCAGTAGAATACTGCACACTGCATGACAAACAACATAATACTGCATGTTTTACAACAGAACAATTCGTCCAAATTTTTTTTAATAAAGAATGTGTTGAACGCGCTGCCACGTGTCAGCATCTGGTGCAACCCACCTTTTTTAAATGTGTGGTCCATATTTGGACCTACATACTCACCTAAGGCCATGGATCTACCGAAACCCGAACCCTATATATATATATATTACCTTCGACTACCGTACTTTCGGCTTCCCATTGTCGAACGTATTTTATTTTGTGCTACTAGTCTACTACATTTATGTTTTTTGTATATGAGAAAATGATTTTGATTTTCTTTTGGGCAAAATATACCTCTTTATCTACCATAGTAAAAAATGAGTCACAAATGCCGCACCAAGCACTGTTATTATATTAGGAGGACGATGCATGGCAGACATTTTAGGTGTTACTATATATGATCCTCTATTTTATTTATTAAATCAACAATTTGTTAGAAATTATATATTTGTGTCGATCTCAATTTGAATTTCAAGAAATTAAGGTATAATGATATTGATATTAAGTATTTTGTGTTTATTTTCTTTATCTACCTGGTTTGTCTTTTACAGAAACCACAATCCACAACACCTAAAATTTTCAAGAGCTAATTTTGGGATAAATTGTACTTGATTTTGGATTACAATTTTTTTGCGTATATCATATCCAAGATTTATATAGATGAGATTCTTGCTTTTCCATTTTTTTTCAACATAAACACCAAAAATCTATTTATCTATATCTCTATATATATATAAAAAGAGGAATCGTTACCATATATAATTTCTCGTCAAAACTACACCCCCTATTTTACTTTTATTTTTATAAACAATTAATGGTAAATTCCTCTATATTTGCTTTATTTTAGGATAGTTATGTTATTAATTAATACCACTGAATGACTGACTGCCGATCAATTCTATTAGATTAATGAAATCAGTCTATTTTTATTTTCACCTAAATAATTAGTGCTTAATCCCTGTTGATTTGCTATTGCAATATTATTTTAGATGGTCCTCCTATTTATTTCTACTACTACGTTAGATTAGTAGATGACCTAATGATCATTCTAATCCGTGCAATAATCAAGCTCATATTATCACTTCCTAATGGAGCAAACTGTTACTACAAAAATGATTCAAAAAGATCCTATAACTCCACATTCAAATAATAAAGAATATTACATTTTTCAATCTACTTGGCATGATTTTAATCTAGCATTCTTCCGTTCCATTTTTCACTCTATTTAAGTGATTTTGCAAGTATTCATCCAGTCAATCATGCAATTACCACTCCCATCGTTTTTTCCTCTTTATTTTCCTACTTTTCAACATAAAAAACATGACTATTTTATATACATTAATGTTGAAGTTTTGTTCAAGACACCAACCTATACTATTAATATTAGTAGCTCCCCTAGGTACAATCGACCAACTTTGTGAAGCGTCATGTACAAGAGGTAAATGAAATTATACTTTTTTATATCAAAATCAAATTATTTTTCGATTCAAAAGTATTACATGTGGTAATTATATGTTTTAAGGATGTCTCTTGTTGGATTTATGGTACAATTGTGGCCGTTGAATGCAAGGGAGGATGGTTCATAAGTTGTAAAAATTGTCCTACACGAGTAATCAATTGGAGATGAAGTTTTGTTATGATAGATGCACAAAATTACCCTTAAGATCGTTAAAAGAGATATTGTTTTGATTTTCTCTCAGAGCGTCTAACATTTATTCTCTATTTCTCTAAAGCTGATTAATGAATCACACTTGGAACAACATCACACCAAACGATAAGGGCAAGACTCATGGAATTGTGGAAGGCATAAACGAGGATTATGTTAACAGATCAATTTTCCTTATCCTTTTGTACGAACAAACCAAAAGCGTTTATCAAGCAAGAAAATGATTGATGAATAATCTTACGAATTTGTCCCCCGTGCATCGCACGAGCACAACACTAGTTTGAAATAACACAAAATGGACATTCCATGTCCGGACAGTTACAACGTTAGAACATAACACATGTTATAGAAATGTATGTTACTATACTGTCTATACATAAGTATTTAACAATAAACATTTAGCAAAAATCAACCAAAATATTTACACATTCTAACCAGATTTCTGCATCTACACAATACCACTATGGAATTTCAAGTTACATGAGAAAAGGTGAACTAGCAAGTCCAGAATTTTTGAATCAAGAATAGATGAGTCGAATGTGGACTCATAAATAATCATCCACTTCAAGACTTCCATGAAAATAATTTAAGACATGCTTTAAGCTTGGCAAGTTAGTTTTCCTTTTCTCTTTATTGTATTTGGGATTATTAGAAATCTATATATTGATCTGTAAGTGCCCTAGCGACTTTGAAGACAATAGTAATTAAATAAATAATTACTTGTTCATTCGACCATCGTGCCCCAGATCACATTCCGTGAAACAAAAGTGGTTTGTCCATTGACTGACCGGCTTAAATGACATTTTGTGCAATGACTAGAAGGGTGAGTATTTAGATTTCGGATCAGATTTTTGCCTGATCTGATCCGATCCGAAAATCCAAATTTTGCCTAAACTTCGATCCGATTCGAATCTGAAAATTCGAAAGTCCGAAAAATCCGAAATTTGGCTATAATAAGCATAAAAATAAATAAATAATTCGAAAATCCAAAAATTCAAGTTTAATATTTTAATATAAATAAATAAATAAATAAATATTATTAATATTCTATATAATAAAATATATAATATTATTATATTATATAATAAACAATATAATATTATTAATATTATATATATTTCGAATTTGTTCGGATTACAATTATCCCGATCCGGTCCGATCCGAAAATCCGAAATATGTATAAAATGTGATCCGAAAATTCGAACCAAATTTTTTATTTCGGTTTGGTTCGGTCGGCTATTCGAATTTCGGGTATTTTGCTCACCCCTAATGACTAGTGCAATTTGAACGCCAATATCTGACATGCCATCTTAACTCTAGGACGAAAGTACAAAGGTGCATCACTTTGGAACTGCACTTCCTACAACGAAGATGTGTAACGCAGAGCAAACAACGTGAGCTCTTTTGATTCCGGGATACGAACTAACTAAGATATCTCTAATTAAGCTTTTCTTAAACAGATTAAATGGATATGTATCTTAGTATATGGAGGATGTCTCTCAACTTTAAGCCTGGAGCTTATTAATAAGCACTAAAAGGTCCTCGCAAGACAAAGATAAACATGTAGAGGGGTAACTTCTGCAACAAAAATTATTTGAAATAACTACATAAAATGCATGTCACTTTAGATAAGTGTTACTAGTAAGTAAGTAAGCATAATTAACCATTGTATTTCTGCACCTACACCACTCTCGAATTTGAAGTTACCTCAGAAAGGGTGAGGCAGTAAGTCCCAAATTCTTTGGACAATAATGTAGAAGAATTTGCCCGAAAAGAAGTGTACTAGGAGGAAATTGATATAACGGATTGAGAATCAACAAATGAAAATTAGGTATAAAGAAATTGGACCACCATGATGAAAGGTGAAGCAAGAAAATAAGAAATGAGGTTTACTCAATAGTTTCATTTGTAACACGTAAGAAGTTCAAAACTACTCTCAATCCACTATTGGAGAACTGCAGTTCAAGACCCTCAAATCTCAATCAAAAGCATCAACAAGACACAAAAACCCATAAAAGAAAATTGCACAATATTTCAAGGAAAATTTAAAAAAAAAAAAGTCCATTCCTCTGTAAAGAATACGATCATTTTACCTGGAACAATGTTGAAGATATAACTTGGTCACATCAGTACTTGCAGAAAATCAACTGTGCAGTTGGAGAAGATCTTGGCATTCTCTGCAGCTTCTGTGATGCTAAAAACAAAGAATCTTCTGGTGGGCTTGAGGGTGGCTTGAATCCACGTACTCGGAACACCATCTTTTCTAGTTTGCTCGCATATTTCAATAGAATCTCTATAAACCAAAATATTGATACGTCATGCTTCGCCCATGTAACCTCAACCGTTCTCAGCTGCAGGAGAAAGGAATTAGGTATATTTGCTTCAAACTCGAGTAACTCTTGATCATCTTGGTAGTCATCCTCTTCATATGACTCGTTCTCGTCATCAATAACTAATCTCTTCAGCTTAGGAAAATTCAGAAGAAGACCTGCTATTTGTAAGTGTTCTGAGAAGTTTTGAGAGTGTTTTGAGGAGGCAACGAGTTTCAAGAACTTGACATTGGACAAAGGTGAAAGCAAAGATTTATTGTTCATGACCACTAGCACCTGCAAATTCATTACGAATTGTAAGCTTCAGACCAATTTTTCGGAGGATCAAATTCTAAGCTGTCGAATGTTTTTGTTGTTTGTATGCATGCAGAATAAGTCAAAATATTTGTTCACAGTTCAAATGGAAAAGAAAATCCGATCACTGGAAATACTTGGTTACATCTAATGTGCATCAAATGTAGTCCTGTCAATTCTACACTTAAACTAAACAAAATAAAGCAATAAGGGGGCATTTACTTTGCATGATTAGATGGACCGATAAAATTAATCTACTGTTTACTTTGATGGATGGATTGCTCAATTTTGAATTAGTTTGGCAATGTTATCCTCCAATTACACAATCCTACATTTTATTAATCTAGCTTATCACTCAAAGTAAACGGCCCCAAACTACAGAAATCCATGGCCTGACAAATGAGATGAACTCAGAAAGATTGAGTCAGTAAATTAGCCATTGACGAAACCAATAATACATAAATACAGCAAACATCAACAAGCATGCTATTGCTAAGACATGAAATATTTATCAAGCAGATTGTTAAGTGATTAGATATCAATCATAATAAACAAAACTAACCCCGATGGAACATTGCAATAATGTGAGACTTTCAACATGTTGGATGGTTGGAAGAATTTGCTCCAAAGTTCCTTTGATGTCAACAAATTCGCACTCTTCACTTTCACAACAATCACAATGTCGATACAGACAACCCAATCCAAGAGTTACATCAGTTAAAGGCGCAACATCCATCGAAAACGTACCACATGGAACTCCTGAAATCTCTAGCATCTCAAGATTTGGAGTCTGGATTTTCATCTGTGTATTTCGCTCGTACGCATCTGTGTCTGCCCACTTGAGTATGGAGAGCTTTCTCAAACTGGTAGATTGGATACACCAATTTCCACTCGTCTCAACACAAAGATCCAAGGTGAACACCTCCAATTTGGGGCTTCCACGCAAAACTTTGCTCAACATATCTTCCCTGAGACAGTAAGTTTGAATGGTCAAGCTCTTGAGTCGATCCCACTTCACATTTCCATTCCAACCATTCAAAAAGGGGATACCACTAATCGACAACACCTCAAGCGATGAACACGAGTACAGAGTCTCGAGCTCCGCCCCTGAATCGCTATAATCACATTCTTCTTTCAATGGGTAATGCAGATCTAAGAATAACTCTTTCACTTGTTTCTCCATTGCAAAACGCAACCACGCGTTAATATCACAAACTAATGGCATCGATACACCTCTGACCCTAACCTTGAACTTGAGAAGCCTGTCTCCCCTCCACAAAATTAATGCCCGATTATAAAAGTTTCGATCTTTTTCTAGAGTGCCTTCAATCCTAAGAAAATTGTCATCATAATCACTGAAATTAAGGTATGGGGAGGTTGTCCAGAGATTTCTCCAACGCCTGGAGAGTTTTGTAGTCCTAACAACATCTCTAATCGGCAAGAAGGAAAATATGTCGTAAAGTAAGGCGTCGGGCAACTTACTCAGTCTATCATCGGAGCTACTGCGCTTCGATTTCTTCATCTCGTAAATATGCAGAATCAGCTCTCGAAGCCGAGGAAGGGCGGGAAAAGAACCCTAACTCGTGCTGAATTTGGTGGGAGAGTCGGCTTTTGCGGGTTTCACAAATATTTGCGTATTCGTGGGGTTTTAGTACTTCGCCTCCACCAAATGTTTTATTTTTTTACTATTTTAATTTAATAAGTGAAAATATTCAATTTCCCCACTAAGGTTTATTCAAAAATGTGATACTATCTTATGTATGTTTTAGAGCAATTATTCCTTATCGTTTAATTAAGATTATGGATACAAATAACATTCATTAATAATTTGTTAATTGATAATATTAAAAGGTTTTTTGTGCTTAGGTCAAGATTAGGGATGTCAATTCAATCCGAACCCGACGGGTTGACCCGAATAACCCGAAAAATATAGCGGGTTAGAGCTGAATTTTTACGACCCGAAATTGAAGCAGGCTTCATGGGCTGGACCGATTAACCCTTTGATGACTGATCGGCTGCCTTGCTTGAGGAATAGTTTCACGAAAATGGAGACGAATAGCCCGAAATAACGTCCGAACGGGTTAGGGTTAGGGTTAGGGTTAGGGTTAGGGTCGATAAATTTTAGCCCGAAATAATTTTTAGCCCGAATAGCCCGCACCGAATAGCCCGACAACCCGATAGGGTTGACCCAAAATCCGATGAATTAGCCCGATTGACATCCCTACTGAAGATATTAGGAAAATATTTATTCTTCAAATATAAAATATAGAATGATCAAACTCATAATTCTTCATATGGCATTTAAAAATTATAGAACATTATAATAAATATAGAATAATTCTCATACATGGCACAAGGATAATTAATTGCTCAATCTTATAATCTGATGAGCCGGCTAAAATTTATTAATGACGTTCCTCGATTAATATAACAACATAAATTAGTCCAACACAATACTAGAGTAATAAATCAATTTGTGACAATTAATATATAAGCGCTGAAGCAAGCTTCATTTCCCTCGGTCGAGGACGTCCGAACCGCCACTAGCAGCGGCGGACGGTAGCGATGCGGCATCGGAAACTTTGGAAACGGTGCACTCGCCTGTACATGCGGTGGTGCAAGCGATAACGTTGCCTTTACACGCCTTCATGCAGCGGCTGAAGCAACTCCCCTGCGCCGACACAAACACCATCATTAACAACAATGCAATCACTTTCACTCTCATGTTTTCCATTTTCGATCTTAATTCTCACTTATTTTATATATCGTTTGATCGATTAGACTTTTTTTGATACTCCTCCACTCAGAGACTATGGATTATATATAGGTGTTATGGAAAGAAGTATTTATGAAAAATAATCGTTTTACTATAATGCAACAAAGAAGTAAAGCACGTTTAGTGGCCAAGGAAAATCGCTTTGAATTAATAGAGAGACTACGTTTTTATTTCTATATTATAGTAGTGATTTTTTATTTCCATTTTTTTTCATGAAATTTAATATAGAAACGATGAAAAAATATTATCACATGAATTAATATCTTATGTTTATATTACCATAATTTGGAGGAAAAACGGGCTCGTCAGTTGGCTTTGATCAACAACCCAGAATCTAGCTAGAGATTAGGAGGTGAGTTTGATTGATTGAATTGTTTCCGTGTTTATCTTCTTAGGGTTTTGGTGATAGTTATAAATATGTAGTCCTAGTAGAGAGGAATTTGAGAAACGATTGAAACCTTGAGAGAGAGAGCGGAGTGAGACACTATATAAGGGGTTCGTCGGGAGACGAGGGAAAACCCATAGAGAAGGAGGAGAGAATAACTTGTTCCTTGGGATTAAATAGAGTTAGCTCTTGCCCAATCTTATAGGTGCAACTAGGGCTGTCTGAGCAGAACCGGCTACTTCGGGTAACTGGGTACTAAACCCGTCCCGAAGACCAAGTACAATTTTTCCGGTACCAGGTACGGGAATCGGTACCATGTTGATGCATTTTTTGGGTACCCGGTCTTCCCCGTACCGAACCGGTACCCGACCAAATATTTGTACTAATAAAAATATATATTATTGATAAACATGGTTTTTACATGATTTATGTGATCTTATTGTGATGTTTTTATAGGTGGAAAACATGTTTATAACAAGTATATGCTTTGGTTTGCTTCTTT
>JAYJMF010355404.1:0-10666 GCA_036873715.1 Salvia sclarea | reverse complement strand
ACAACACCTTCTAGGGATTTCTAGAGAATTCCATGAAGCCTCGGCGGATCGGGCGCCGAAACGCGCGGGGCGTCACATTAAGGTGGGATCTTCTCACCCTTTTATTCCCTGTTTGGTGCAAAGCACAATTCACACACCCTCTTAATATATTAATAATAATTCAATTCAACAAGAAACAGAAATTCGCTGCATCGCGGTTGCTAAATTAATCTAATTTTAGGAATTTGTAATATTTAAATGTCCTCTAAAATCCTCTCCGTCAATCGAATCTTTGCCATCTCTGCTCATAAATCATATAAATGCCTGAGCGACCCCGTCATGACATGGTCGCCGCTGCTAATACAAAGAAATCACGATCTCTGCTATAGTTGGAGTTTGTCTGAATGCCCCAAAATACAACTCTACTCAATTCAATTTCGTTCTGTCTTAAATTCACCAATATAATAGCGTGAATTTTCAAGATTTTGTTTTGTTTTCACAAATTCACCAATACTCTAACACACAATTCGTGATTTTCTAATTTTTTTTTTTGTATTTTTCATGAATTTAGTAGCACCTATTTCGTGAATTATGTAGGCTTGAATTCAAGAATTTATGATAATATCTCGTGTATTCAAGAAACAATTGTATTTGTGGATTTCTAATTTTTGTTGTTTTCAGGAATTCACGAGCACCAGTTTCATGAATTCAAGAATTTATATTATTGTCTCGTGGATTCAAGAAATAAAAGTGTTTGTGAATATGTTAATGGTTATGTTTTCACAATTTTCCTTCTTCATTCTTTGTGAATTATACTTCCTTTATCTTAGTTATTGCAATCCTTTTATTATGGTACTGCCCACGAAAAAAATAATTTAGAATTTACTTTAGTACGCCATAAATAAAATTGGTGAAATTTTTGCCGCCCGCATTCATTGCATGCGTGTTTACATTATTTTATCACAAAAATATTATTTTATCGTAATTTTGTTCTTTTTAGAATATCGTAATTTCTTGAGTAAACTAATAAAATACTACATTCCATTTTGATATGATATATAGTAGTAATTACGTTTTGAATTTGAGATGGACACAACAGAGCTAGCGAGGTTATTGGAATATCAGCCTACTGCCTACCTACGGAGGTCCTTTGACTAAAACATGTTACATGACAAAAAGTTATGTGCGAAAACAATATTAGTTAATCACAATTAGGGATTAATTAGGAATTAAATAGAGGTTAATATATAGGTTTAAGTTTCAATAGTTAGGATTAGTGATCCAAAATGAGATTTATTAATTTAAAAAATCTCTAATTCTTAATTGAAGTTGAATTTAGGTTAATGAGTTTAATAATTTATAATTTAAAGTTTAAGGATTAGTTTAATCATATTTATTTAAAATATTAAATCAGTCAATTCTTAATTGAAGTCGAATCTATTTACTTGAATTGCAAAAATAAATGGTGTTACAAGAAATGCCATTGATTATAAGTACATAAATCCTACTTTATGTGAAAAGAGAAATACTACAGTACAATTTTCACAAATTCAATTAACGAACAAATTAAAAATAGAGACCCAGTTGAAGAAAATGACTTAATGAGCGCAGGAGGTTGAGATGAGATGGGTCTTTCCCATTTATGTAATGTATTGTTTCTTGTAGTTGTAGCTATATATAGTTTGGTGGTGATGACTTTTTCGGTACGACACATCGATTACAATTTTAATACTGCTTCGTATTTAGTTTAACTTTCTAATTAACGTACTGCTTTGTTTTGTGTGTGTTGTGTTTAATTTCCGTGAAACATAAACTTAAATGTATAAAATATGTAAAATCATTTTTAAGAATATTTAAATAAAATAAATAAAAAATTATAGAATATTTTGATCAATAGGAATATAGGATCGTGAAAAGTGGTAAATCAACTACTGGTTGTTGCTTTGGGCCTTTGGCGGGATTTTGAGTTTTATTTACATCTAATAAATAAATCTAATATTTAAAGTATCAATATATTTAGTTATAACGTTTCGTGTAACGTTATTATTATTCTTGTATTTCCATATTATATTTCAACGATCTTTATATTTAACCCTTTTAAAGATAACCAATTTTAAAATATCGACTTAATTCCTATCGCGTTCACAAGATAATATCAAGAGCAAACTTATACTATCAAATTATTCTTGTATTTCCACTGGTTTTACCGATAAAAACGTAGTATTTCACTTAAAAAAAATAAGACTATAAAATAAGGGTTTTCGAATTTGAAATTGAAATTAAATTTATCAACTTCGAAATATTAATTAGTCAACGTACACTGAGAAGCAGTGGCAGAGCTACTCACGGGCTAGGGTTGGTTACAGCCCACCCCCAATTTTTTTATTTTTTTTAGTTCTTAACTTTTTTTTTAAAAAGATCAATTTCTTTTGCTTTAGCCCACCCCCATAAGCTGCCGAGAAGGAGCTATGAGATCTCTAGAAGTTTTTATTGTCTCAGCCCACCTCTTCAGATCGTAAAATCAAGAAGTCATGGAAGACGAATGGAGTTGCAGGTTTAATGGAAGAAGAAAGAGAAAGTGGTTGTCACAATAAAGAAGAAGAAAAGTGGAAAGACTAATATGCCCTTAAATATTAAACAAAAGTGTGTGTAAGATTTTAAAGGAAATAACACCTTTGAAACTCAAACTAGAGTTTTCAAACATTGTGACACTTTTTTAAAAATGATACATAAAACACACGATTTTATATCTAAGTTATGTCTAGTTGAGAAAGTGTTGATGCCATTGAGAGAAACAATGGAAGCTCAATTCTTTAAATGAGAACCACGCTTTATACTTTAAAAACAAAATTGAAAACATACTCTTATCATCTTATGTTTTCGCAAAGAACAGAAGTTGATGACATTTTTCATTCTAGATTTTATTTTATCTTCTTTTTTCCTTTGAAATTTTCTTTTGATGTATATTAATTTGCTGTATACTTATTAATTTTATTAATTCACGTAAGTTATATTCTAGTCTAAGCTATATAAGTTATTATCTAATTTATTTTATGTGAATTAATAAAATTGTGCAGCTCATTTAAAAAAAATCATGTAAAAGTGTTTTTATATAAAAAATCATATTTTTTAATATATTTTTAAAATATCATGTAAAAACTTAGGTTTTCAATGTATTTTTCAAAATATGGCCCAAAAAAATCGGCTCGGGGCTCCACTGGTGCAGCCCCCCTCTTGATAATTCCTGGCTCCGCCACTGGTTATGAGCCCGGGTTTCTATAAATATTGACTCGAATCGAAATTAAAGTACTTATAATAATATATCATTAATATCAATCAGAATAACTTTTAGTTCCCCATATACTATATACATGTTTTATTTGTTGAAAGCATGAAAATCAGCATAATATGTTGCAAGCCATCCTTCAATAATCTTAACCTCTGCTTTCCTTTGCATCACCAACCATTCTGGATCAGTATCTGCTGCCCTAACTATATCCAAACAATGTGAACCTGCAACACATATACATCGCGCGAATTCTTGTTTAGCAAATTCTTCTATAGCAGCAGCGGCAGCAGCAACAACAACAACAACAACAACAACAACAACAACAACAACATAATAATAATAATAATAATAATAATAATAATATTCATATTCATATTCATATTCATATTCATATTCATATTCATATTCATATTAATATTAATATTAAATAATTAATTTGACCAATTATGTGAGCACAGGGAATAATATACTGACACTCTCCTCTCAGAGCTGGAGGAAAAATTCGTCAAAATAGATAAAACCATTCAAGTTCCCTAAAAAAAAATACCATTCAAGTTTGTGATTTATGACAATTAGCAGTCAGAAAAGATTTATTATTGGAAGTCTTAAATACACATCACAGAGTCTTTATAAATTCCATTTTTTTTTTGTTTTTTAACAATATATTTGACAAATTACAAGCAATATATCATTGTTGAAAAATACTTAAAAGACATACCGTTACGCGTAGTCACTGCAAGGATACTTTCGGATAAGTCTTCCAGGACCCTGTAAGAATATATATTATATATATACACATTAAACATCGTAATTTGGAAAGAAAAAAAAAAGTGCTATATAGCTATTCATTATAGTCAGAAAAGAAGAAAAGGAATTTGTACTAGCTAGTTATTAGTTAGTACCACATCCGGTTTTATGTAATTAATTACATGTACGTAACCAAAATGAACTAAAATTCAAAAAATAAAATTAATATATATATATATATATATATATATATATATCGAATGAAAAATGAGATCGTTTACCCTCCGCTACTGTATGGATCTTTTAGGCCATTTGAGAAAATAATGTTGCTCCCAAACCGCTTAAGAACCAGTTTAATATCCTGCATTAGTTCAAAAAGAAACAATAGAGGAAAGATCCACAAAGTTAATTAGAATCAACAGATTAAAGCTATAATATGGAATCCAGTAATTAATTAACCAGCTACTCTTGGCTATGTTAACTTAATATTATGTATGTATTTTCACGGTTGTGTGTAAATTATCTGTTGGGCCGGGAAGGTTACATTTCATATCATAAACTAGTAGCAATTCAAACAAAAATATCTTAATTAACGTACTATGGTTTGTAGTTAAATTAACAAAAACACCTTGTTCAATTTCCCACGAGTTACATACTCACCAACAATCCGGTAGATTTGTTGATTATCAAAATAGTGAAATATTTTTTTGTTTGTACTTTTTTGTTTTGCACTTAATTAGTAGTAATCTAGGGTAATTTTTATGAAATGGCCAATAGCGGAGATATAAACTCTTTTTCCTATTATTTAAATTGATAGAATATATAAATATGAAAATGTCATAATATGTTTATGTGGTAACTGGTAATAGTATGCTTACATGGCCCCCATAATAAGTGGTAACCCAATGAGGTCGAGGTGACACACCATACGATTCTTTGCAGGCTTTAATAAATTGATGTAAATCAAAAGGTGATGACTCAAACATTGTGTCGTTTGCCTCTCTCCCAATAGGTATTACCATTTCACTACATGTCTACAAAACAAAATTAAAGGCAACGCAAATTAATTAGTGCAAAAATAAAAATGAAAAAGTAAAACCCTCAATATATATATATTTAACGAAATTGAAACATTAAATACATGTATTTCTGAGTCAAGTAAACGTTGATGTTGATATAAATCGAAATATAGATGATACTCACTTGCCATCCCCATCCGATGCTAGTTTGAGTGGTGCGAAAAGTCGTATTATAACAAGTTTTATTCCCATAATAAGACGCCATGCCGGCGGAAATCCGGCCGATGATGTCGCTTCCCTTCCCAGCCCCGTCGATCCCTTTACACACCATCGTCACCGGATATTGTGGCGGCGCGTTGTATTGTGCTGCCGACGAGTACATGTTGTCTAAGAAATTCTTTAACTCCCATGAATTCTTCAAATTCCTGATAAATTCCACAATTTATTTTATTATTAAATTAATAATATGTATATATGTATCATGTGTGTGTTGAATGTTGATTACGAGCATGTCTTGAATCTTTGAGTAAGAGTGGAGAGGCCTCCATCTTGTGACGCAATTGTGTCAATTTCAGTCCATGATTTTCTAATAGTTTCATAACACTTCTTGCTAACCTCCTGCAAAACACGTAATTAAAATGACATATATATATAGCTAATAAACCTAGCGAGCTAAAATTATTGATAATGAGTAATTAGTCTATAATTTTTAGTAAGGAGATATATATACCTGGAAGTCCTTGGTTACAATGGAATAATATCCATTTTGTGGAGTGATGTTGTCGAAGTAAAGAATAGGGGCAGATGAAGCTAGAGCACCCACTGCGATGTGTGGATATTTAAGTCGAAACCACGAAGCTAGCACTGAAATTTCATTAATTAGCAAATTAATTAATATTCCCATCAATCAATTAATTAACAAAAATAATGAGAATTACTGACTTCCCCCATAGGAGCCTCCAACAACAATAACGGGAGAATTGTGGGCAGAGAATTTTTTCTTGACGTGTAGCAAAATCTGTGCATAATCAGCTATGGCTTGAGCCGAGTTGAAATATCCACGTGTTGTTTCATTTTTCATGGCCTCCTCCATCCTTCCAAATGGGATCGATTCTCCATAATATCGATGCTAATTAACATAAATAAGATATTAATTCAATTTCATCTGATAAAAGAAATGAAGGGTAATTACTTAATTGTGACCTGACCTCAATGTAGAGAGAGAGAGATTTGAAATGAGGAGCATTGTGAGAGAGAAAGCCGATGGCAGATAAGTCTTGATCAAGTGGTTCCTCTGCTCCAAGATAGGCGAAAATGGGAGAGTCGGTGGCGGCGCCGCCCCAATATTTGGAGCTGACGACGTATCTTTGCCTGAACGTCGCATAACTCTGAGGAGCGTAGTTGAAATGATCAATCGTCTGTCGGTAATAATACGTCTTAAAATGATCCTCAGCTTTTCTCAACTTTCCTATTAATGCTTCTCTGTCGTATGGTGAGAGCCTTGGGATTTTGTTTGTTGAAACAGCAAATATTAATGGAAGAACAAGGAGGAGGAGAGGGATCAATAATTGGGATTTCATGCTCGGTACCTTTCTTCTTACTTGATCAATATTTTAGTTTATCGTATTTATAGCCGCGCGACAATCGAATATTAAAAAATTAAGGGAGACGACTATAACAACTTATAACTTGACTAGATCTTCTTGAAGATTGTTACGTTGTCTTCACTAGCATGTTTCATAAGCAAAATCAATTCTTATAATTAATTACAACTTACTTCAAAAAAAAAAAAACAATTGAACTTTTATGTGGTCAGAGCATATGTTTGGGATACAAAATCAAATAAAAAAGGAGTTTATTAAAGTTAATATTACTCGGTATATATTATATATATAATTAGGGACTTGTCAATTTGCAAATTCATTTGAAATCAATTACAAATCAACTTGATGGCAATTTTGCAATTACAATAACAATTTGAGGACAAATATATAGGTAGAAAATGTGCAGTTTTTTGTCCTCTATTTTAATGTGCGTGATGGAGAAAATTTCAATTTTTTTAATAACTATTGTATTATAATTTTTTTTTCATATTTCTTCTTTATTTTAAATAATTGTGCAATTTAACAAATGACAAAATATTCAAAATGCATATCAAATTAAAAATTGTGAAATGACGTGTAATTTTATATATAATATATGAAATATAAATTTTAATTGAGAAAGATATTATCATTTAAAGCATATAGTTGATTTCCAAATAAAATATTAAATTATTCTAAAACATTATTTTCCCAACCATATTCTAACGTGCAAGGTAACGTGTGTTATTATTAACCTCTCTTTTTAATTCTTTCGTTATTTTTTTTCCTTCTTTCATTTGCTTTTATTTTTTGAATGACAATCTCCTTTTTTTTAAGCACCGAATAAAATTTGTATATTCATTATATAAATTTATGTTTTTATAAATTATATATATAAATGTGTTTTATGTGTTTTTTTTATATTTATGATAAGTATATAAATATGTACATGATACCATATAAAATTTTTAATTAAAATATCCATAGTTTAATCTAAACATTTTTTATAAATGTTAAGGTACGCTATTTCAATTTTAAAATATTGGAATCTAAATATATCTATGAAATATCTATGTATAATTTATTTCTATGTTGCATCAAATCATTTTTATTTTTTATAAAAAATTCTTCAAAATATATTGTTAAAGGCAACATAATATCTTAAGAATCATACTTCGGCTCTTGAATATGGACAATGATGGCCGGATGCTGCATGAAATTGCAATTAAATTTTATAAAATGACAATTTGCATGAAGACATTGTCACAATATGTGCTCTCATGTTGCTTGAAATAATAATATTTTTGTATTATATTATTACTCGAAATGATGAGTTTTAAGGTCAGATAATTTTTTATAAAGTTTAATTATACGTGGCACCAAGTGGATTATGTTGATACTTTAGAACATGAAATTTGCCACATTTTTGTTAAAAACTCGACAAATCATGATTTATAAAATATCATCGACAATTTATATTGTATGTTTTATATTTAGATATTTTTATTTTTTCCTAAATTTAATTATAATTATCCTTTTATTATTTTTTAATTGACTATTGTCGTGCATCGCACGGAGGGCAGATCTATTATAAAATATTATAAAAGTTAGGTACAAAAATATTATAAAATATTTTAGATATGATTATTATTATCAGTATTAATTTATTTATTTTAATCTTTTACAAAACATGCCACAAGACAATTTTCAATTGTAAGACAATTTTGCAACTAATTTCCACGTCAGATTGACGTTGTTTCTTATATGAGAAATTTGAAAATTTTAATTGAAAAAAAATCATGGAACTACGTTAACTCATTTGCAAAACGACGTCGTTCCATGCTATTTTTTAATATATTTTTTAAAATTTCTCTCACAAGAGACGAAGTCGTTTTGATGTGGAAATTTCAGTCCACGTAGGCTCGGAAAGACGGTACCTCATTTTTCCGCCCGTTGGAAAATTTGGGCGTATTGTAATTACAAACAATTGAAAGGTTGGTATTTAATTGCAAAGGTTCGAAAATTGTGTTGTAATTGCATCGTAGAGTATAGTTCGAGATTTGATTGACAGTTTTCTCTTTTGTAAATGACCCCCACAAATTATAGAAAAATAATTTACAAAAATTCATCTTCAAAAAAACTCTTAAAAAATCTCTCTAAAAATATAGAGTTGATTTGTTAATGAATCTTATAGTACGTTCAAATGTTACTTTGTCTGGGCATAAATATATTAGTACTATTTTGAACTCATAATCATTATTTCATAGATATATAGTTATGAACAATTATTCACTTCCTATTATTTTTGGTGTATTTGATAAAAATGATTGTTAATAATGTCATTTAATTTTTATTCGTAACTGGTTTTTTTCATTAATTAATAATTAAACTATTTTAAAACTTTATTTTTCATGATAATTACAAAAATATCAAAAATATAACTAGAAAAACATAATCTTAAAAGAACTGAGAAACATAATGATTTGCAACGAATTTTTTTTAGAAAAGTTAAAGGATTGTGAAATTTTAATTAGTTGTTTATAATAAGAAGATATTTTTCATTGTAATCTTAACTTTTAATATGATGATTGAATTATTATTTATTTTACATGGAAACAAAATCTACAAATATTTTCGTGCATCGCACGGGGCGAATACTAGTAATTTATTAATCTTCAGTTACGTCTTAATTAAACTCATAACTGGGGTTTTGACTTTTGACTTTTGAAGTTTATTCATTAATTCTCAATTATAACTTACTAATCTGCAACGAAAAGTTAATAATTAATTAAAATATTTAAAAGAAAAGGAGAGGGGCACACCTTGTGGATACCCGCACAAATATTTTTCATATTATTTTAACTTAACTATCATCAAAGAAATATACTTTTGGTTTGCATGCACAAATAATGGGCGCGGATATACTTTAAAAAAACTAGACTACGGCTGTTGTTATTCTCTTTTTAGTAGGATGCACCCATAGAATTCCATCTAATTTGATCAAATATTTCAAAATTACAGGTGGTAAATACATAATATACTATCGTACACCGTACAAAATCGGGATAACTATCCGTCCGTAGGAAAAACAACCACCCACACAAGAGTGAAACAACTCCCCACACAATAGTGGAAAAATATCCGCACGGAAGCGGAATTTGAACTCAGGAGTCAGGACCTCACAAAGGAGAGTCACTAAGTGCCTCAGCTTAGCCGTTTGAGCTAGGCCTCCTGGACAAATTTGATCAAACTTTATTCAAATAAAATACTCCCTCCATTCACAAAGAGTGTTCCACCTTTGCCATTATAGGTGTCCACAAAGAGTGTTCCACTTTTCTTATTTGACAAAAATATGGTGGGACAATTTCTCCACTCACACAATATCCTTGACTCTTTATTAAATAAACAGAGTGGGGTCATTTCTTCACTCACACAATCCATTTACTTTTTATTAAAATCCGTGTCGTCCACAAAGTGGAACACTCTTTGTGGACGGATGGAGTAATATATTAAGGCCAACAGAGTCTCCTTGGGATACCAAGCCAAGCGACGCGAACTTCACGTTACAAGTGAGTCGTGAGGTGAATCATTCAAAATTTAAACGCTCTGCTTCTCATAAGAGTTTTTTTTTCTTTCTAAATGCCACGTAATTAATGCCAAAGCTCAAAGAAGGTATATTTTGGTAGTACTGCATTATATATTTATATTAAGACCATACATGTACATTTTCAGGACCTTACTTATAATGTGTGGAAGATTGTTATGAAATCTTGGTTGTCTCATTAATTATAGGATCGTATATTCATATGTAGACGCACGCATACTAATTAATGTGGTCAAGGATTCGGGAGTAAATGGCCAGTTGTTATTGGAAAAATATTGTGCTCTATATATATCCTTACACACATGCACCATGTGAGACATATTTAATCCCATCATGTTGGGTCCTGGAAGGTGACTGAACTGGTGTATGGGGGGGGGGGAATACACCAGTGGATGATTTTCGAAAGATAAAACACAAGACAGAAAGTTCAGTTTTAAAGCGGCTG
>JAYJMF010355393.1:0-10667 GCA_036873715.1 Salvia sclarea | reverse complement strand
ATTGGAACTCACATATTTTCTTTTACTCTCTCCATAACCCGATTCTCTTTTCATAACCCCATTTTCTCTAATTTAATGATTTTTTTTTACTTTTATATCATAGTGACAATACAAATACTTTTGTTATCTACTCTAGCTATTCTTAAATATTATTACTACTAATTTATCACTATATTATTTATATTATATATTAATATAAAATTATAACCGTGCATCGCACGGAGGACAAATACTAGTGAGAACTTATAGGTAAAGTAAGCGTTGAGAATATAAAATCTTCGGTGTTCGAATTCCTGCAGATTTTTGGAGCTATGATAATTAAATTTTTGTTACTTTAAAAAATACTCCCTCCGTCCACGAAGAGTGTTCCACTTTTGTCATTTTGGGTGTCCACAAAGAGTGTTCCACTTTTCCTTATTTGGCAAAAATATAGTGAGACTATTTATCCACTCACACAATATCATTTGTTCTTTATTAAATCCACATGGTGGGACCATTTCTCCACTCACACAATTCCTTTATTTTTTATTATAATTCGTGTTATCCACAAAGTGGAACACTCTTTGTGGACGGAGGGAGTATGATAAAATAGAATTTTAATTTATTAATATTGAGGATTATGTGAATAAAATTATCCAAAACATTTTGGTTCATCACAACTTCCAAAAGCCCAGTACTTTTCTAAAATCTACAAACAAATTTTGGCCCATAAAAGAAAAAGGACCTAAATGACCGCCCAGCCCATTCTCCGAGCCCAGCCACCATTAACGTCACCTCCTGTAGAAGATCCACCGCCTCCTCCCTCCTTGGCCTCCTTCTCGTCGCTATAGTTTCATGCTGGAATCTCTCTTTCTATTTCCGGCGGAACTCACCACTATTAATTGGGTTCTCGCGCCCAGCAACTCAGCTCCTCGCAGTCCTCTTCTCAACAACACCAAGAAGCCCTAATTCTATTTGTTCATCAAATAGTGCCTCGAAAATTGGTAAGGTTTTTTCTCCAGATTTCTATTTGTTCATCCTCCTCTTCTCAACGGCGCTTCTTCTTCCACACTTTGGTTGATTTTGATTTTTCCATTGATAATGGATGCACTCAACATCAAATCTTGAGGTCCAATGTTTTATCTCAATTTGCTAATATCCATCAGATTTTACTTTTTCATTGAATCTTGTTTGGTTAGGAAACTTCAATAGTTCAATGAGATTGGGAAACTTCAGTAGTAGACTAGTAGTTTAGTTTAATAATTCAATGAGATTGGAGCTCTAATAAATACATTGTAACCTTTTCATTTTGATTTTAGAAATCTGGAAAAAACCTTACCAATTGTCGAGGCACCATTTTCAATTTTAATTTTGTACAGATTTCGAGCACAAATTCTCGGAAGCTTTTATATGCATATAGATTTCTGTTTCCAATCTAAAGGCTGGATGCACGAGAAGATGACTAATTACAAATTAGCTGAACTTTTGATGATCTGTTACTAATTTAAAAGAAATATCTTTTGTGGCATTTTTGTTTATATTAACTTTGTTTGTGGAGTAATAGGCTAATTGCTGTATGAGATCTGCAACCAAATTTTGTTTGTGTAAACACCATGTGCTTTTATGAGATAACTGTTATGATTTTCGGTTATCCAATCGGTTCGGTTATTGGTATGGATTCAAGCAATCGGTTACCCGTCACCAGTCCATTCCCACCCCTAACAAAATATGAATATGAAAAGTTACATGTGAGACTCCTGCCAAAAACTGGATATTTTCATTTTATGTGTTATGATATTGAAATGAAATGATCTTTTATTGAATGAAATTATCTTTCTTGCTAGGGTTACAGATATCCAAAATTGACGAACGTTTGATAATTTCCTCGAAAGGAACTTTCAATCCAACAGCTTCTGTCAAGCGGATCTGATGAGAATTCGACTATAAGGCAGCATCTCGTACAGTACGAGCAGACGTCAATGAGCAGCTCTTCCAGTGTACGAGCAGCTCTCTCGTACTGTGTTCAACAAGTACGAAGTTATGATTATCACCACTACCTATGCCTTCTCGAGCTTCCACCAAACGTCCGTAAATCCGCCTTTGCACTCCGAGCTTTTAATGTCGAGACGGCGAGAGCAATGGATGTGGCTTCGGACCCTAAAATTGGGCTGATGCGTTTGCTTTGGTGGCAAGAAGCCATCGACAAGATCTTCTCCAACAAGTTAATCGAGCATCCGGTCGCGCAGGCACTCGCTTCTGTGGCATCCGAACACAAAGCAAGCAAGATCTGGTTGAAGCGATCAGTTGAAGCTCGGATCATCGATGCCAGAAGAGAGCCTACCGATATCCCACAAACCATGGAAGAATTGGAGAGATACGGCGAGGACACCATGTCGACCATCTTATACTCAACACTCGAAGCTGGTGGTATCAAGTCAACCGCAGCTGATCACGCTGCATCGCACATTGGCAAGGCGAGCGGCCTCGCGTTGCTTATCAAATCCTTGCCGTATCATGCCAGCCGGAACCGCCATTCTCCTTACATACCCTCTGAGATTGCGGAGAAACATGGTCTGCTGGTGAATCAGAGCGGACAATCTGAAATCCGTATGGATTCTCGCAAGGAGCTATGTGATGTTGTTTTCGAGATGGCATCTGTTGCCAATGCGCATTTGCAGAAGGCTCGTGCATTGGCTAAGACGGTGCCTCGTGAGGCTCATCCGGTGCTGCTGCCTGCTGTGCCAGCGCAGGTCATCCTCGATTCGTTGAGTCGTGTGCAGTTTGATGTGTTTGATCCTAGACTGGCACAAGGCATATTAGGGGTTTCTCCCTTGTGGTACCAGTTGAAACTGAAGTGGTCTTCGTGGAGAGGGAAATACTGAAAATTGGCCAGTTTTGTGAATTGTCCCCAAATTAATTCCATCTTAACATGAATAATTGTGGAATTTTTTTAAGAAGTATTCCAAGAGCCTTTTGCTTTTGTTGAGCATAATGCTTCTGATGCTAGCAATCCAGTTTGTTATATATCTTCAATAAGCAACGATGCATTATTTATAAAGAACTTTGTCATTGACCATTTTGGCATTTTCACCATTACGATTCTGAGTTGTTATAGTTTCAAGAATCTGCAAAATTCGTCCTTGAGTTTTCCTTTTCTGATATCTGCAGCATGAAGTTTGGTGACTTGATTTTGGTGCAGCCTCGCGTTGTACGGAAGGGAAGAGAATCTCCCACAGTGCCTCGGGTGAGAAGTTAGATAATAAACTTTTACGCACTTAAAGATGCTTGATGAGCTCAATCGGGCTCAACGTCAATTCATGCGTCATATTCAAATTCCTTATGCCGTCTTAGTCAAACACTTGTCTTGTATTTTTGTTCTGGACTAATGTGTGTTTCAGAAGCATAATTCTTAATGTCAATGAAAACTACTTTGAAGAATTCAAAGAAATCTTTAGGGTAGACTTGATTCTTATTTTAAGATGTGTGTTTTTATTAGGAGATAAGTCTCTTGTTTGATGCACAAAGGCCAGTTGGACCAACCCGCTCTTTTGGCCTGCTCTATACTCTTCATTGGAAAGATTGTGTTTCTGGGCTATATTAGGCCCGATTGAATTTTTGGACGGGCCAATCGCTCAAAGTGACTAAAAGCATGCTGGGCTCGGTTTGGCCCGGTAATTACCTACTTCATGGGATTTGGGGGGCCAACCCGACCCGCTTCACTTATTTTGAAATGTCTATTGGACTTGTGCTGCCCTAACATTTTTGCCATCTAATTTAGTTGTTAGTATCAGCTAATTGCATCAAATATATCTAAATTGGGGATATTGTAAAAATTCCCATGTTCTGAAAAATGTAAACCAAGCATTATTGTCTATCAAAATCATTGTTTTATTGCGAAAAGGTATAATAACATAATTTTATACATAAAAAAGTCATTGAGGAAATATTATTTAATGTACTTTCTATGTCCTACTTAAGTATGTTTGTTTTGATTAAGTGTGGGTTTTAAGAGAATGTTGTTGGCTTTCATTTAAGTTAAGACGGTGAAATTGAATCCCTTTCATTTTTCTTCGGTCATGTATAAAAGTAGTGTTAGTGGAGAACGAGTCCCACATAAAGATATTAATAAGTGTAAAAGTCGTTTAAATGAATGGTAAGTGAGGGACAATAAAGTAAAAGGAAGGTGGAGTCCCATAAAAGGAAGGTGAATACTTGTGTGGGACGAACAGAAATAGAAAAACAAGCATATTTAAGTGGAATGCAGGGAATATAAAAAACAACATTTAATTTTTGAAAATCAATTTTGATCATCCCTGAATCAAGATCTATAAATTAGATTAGTTTCTCATTTTTAAAATAGAGATGGTGCGTATTTGAATTTTTCTCCTATTGGAGTGCCATATTCGATACACATGATTATTTCAAAACGCATAGCTCGAATTCATAGCAACCATTGATATATAATCTTTTAGAGAAAAAAATAATAATCTTTCATAACGAGCGAGGAGCGATATGAGAGTCCGAAATTACAATTTGGAACTTTTACATGGGCTTATAATATATTAATAGGTACATATTTGAAAATTAAGAGAATTTATTTAAAATATTCAAAATTGTAGAGTAAATGAACAAAACTAGCACTATTAAAAGATAAATTGGAAATTCTAGAGTAAATTAACAAAACCACCTAATGTATATATCACCATTGGTCATGAAGTGTGACAATATTTGTTCGTACCAAAATGTGGTGATGTGGCATCCCAAATGGTAATGTAGGGCCATGATGGGCATGCGTTATTAGTCGATGACAATGATGATGACAACAAGATGACGTAAGGAAGCAAAGAGGCAACATTATTATAGCATCATAATGTATTGTGGAAGAAATTATATGCCAATTGCTCAACAAAACCTAATGTATGTCGTATCATTTTTATTAAGCATCATTTAATTTTCAAGGACGAGAGCGTGCATGCCAGGACGATCGATTCATTTATAATTTTCGTTTATGCTTTTTTGTCAAGGGACTAATTGAGTTGTAAGCATATTTTTAATTTTTCGCAAGTTGCATGTCTTCAATCATATTAGCTTGTGTTCTTTTGATGATAATACTATACACATAACTATCTGTCGAAACAAAGTGAATTTAGAATTTAGGTAGAAATCAATTACTAGTGTTGATGGATTTAAAGTGGATGATTCAAACCTAGGGTATGTGCTTTCTAAGCTTATAAGTTGTTTGAAGAGTTTAATTATAAGACGCATTGTCTCAACTCTCAAGAGATTGTAAGTTATCAAAGTGTTTGCAAAATTACATTTATAAGCTATTAGAGTTTTTCGAGTTAAAAAGAAAAAATTGAAGGGAAATAAAATTAGAACGATATATGTTGAAAATAAATAATCATGATAATTGCTTATGAGATTATTAAGATTAACGAACTTATTTTTTGGAGAGCTCATAAATTATTGGATCTTATTTTTACAACTATAAATGTGTAGAAGTTTATTTTGCTAGAATTTATAAGTTCCTAAAACTTTGCAAGAAATCATAAGCTTATAAACAATTTATAAGTTGTAGTATATATTAAAGAATTTATAACACCCTTTTAATTCTCCGGCGGCAGCCAAAATGTCGTCAGCTCAACGTACGTCTTCCCCATCTTCCGCAGATGCTGAAATTCATGTTGTTCAACAATGTGAGTTCCAGAGAATGTTTTGAGATGCCAGAACATCAAGGATCAAAACATTTGAGAATGATACACCATCTCTCAACTCTAAAACTGATTCATCATCATTCCTATAAACATGAGATAGTTGAAACTATATTATGATGATTAGAGATTGTAAGAGAGAATAAGTCAGTGACATATATACAGATCACAGAAAGGCAATGGAGTTCAATTTTCATCCCTAATTACAACCAAAACAATTTAATTAAATCATATAGACATTTCATGTGTCCACTTTCATTATGTTTTGATTTTGTATATGACAAAAGAGGATACATGGAGGCATGATTAAATCATGTGTCCACTTCAACCCTAATCCACCAAAATTATTTGTGTTCTGAAAATCATAATACAATAAAAATTCATGTATTTAGAGACATAATTTTTACTTCATATGTAAAATCATAATTTCATATAAAAGCTCATGTATTTAGGCGCAACTACCCTTATTAAAAATACTTCAATCTTAATATATTTATTTTCATTTCCATTGTCGGAGAGCAAGCTTTTGGTGTAAGAATGATACGACACTCAGAATTTTGGTTGAAATAGCCACAAGAGCTCCAAATCTTCCCGTCACACCGGATTCTATAATAAGTGAAGGTGAATGGACACTTTTTATTCCACGGTTTTTTGTCAATTATTAATCTAATTAAAAAAATTAATGAAAATTAAAGGTCATGTTATATTTGGAATACAACCTTTTTTTTTTTGAAAGAACAATACAACCTATTAGAAAGTGATAAAATCATATTTGGAATAATCCGTGAATAAAACAAAGTAATAAATATTAGTAAGCTAGGCCTAAAGTTTCTTCCGGTCGTTATTCGAAAAAGGAAATAATAAAGCTTCACATTGAAAAGAACATCTTGGAATTCAACCTAATACTGTATGATTGAAAAATTTTATTGTGCAAATATTGTAGGTGCAAACCCCATATATATAGAAATAATATTATTTTCTATTTATTTAAGGGTAAATATCAATTTAAACCCTGACTTATACCCTCTTTTTCAAAAATATCCCGAACTTTAATAAATATTTTTTTTAAATCCTAAACTATGAACTTTTTTATCAAAAATATCCCGACTCCATTTTCCGGCCACCAAAATTCTTACGTGGCTCACCGGATGACATCGTATAACTTTTAATTATTAATATTAAATTATATGACACCTAAAATAAATAAAAAAAATCACAAAACAATAAAACATCACCCATCCCCACCCCACCACTGGTACACCAGGGGTGTTGATTATAGCCGTCGGAAACTTCTATCTCTAAGCAAACAGTTACCAAAATTAGGCTATTGCATTTCATACCACTTAATTATACGATCCTGAAATCTAATTACACAATTGGATTTTCGTCTTCAACTGAACCGCCCAGCCTCATAATTCCTAAAAATGAAAAGCAATTTCAATTAACCCAATACCCTAAAGGTATTCAAACACACCCTATACGTGTTCAAATGCAATTGGATGGTGGACCGGTGGTGGGGTGAAGATGGGTGATGTTTTGTGATTTTTTATCTACTTATTTGTTTTAGCTGCCATGTCATTTAATATTAATAATTAAAAGTTATATGGTGTCATTTGGTGAGCCACGTAAGAATTTCGGTGGCTGGAAAATGGAGTCAGGGTATTTTTTTTATAAAAAGTTCATAGTTTAGGGTTTAAAAAATATTTATTAAAGTTCGGAATATTTTTGATAAAGATGATATAGTTCAGGGTTTAAATTGATATCTATCCTTAAATAAATAAAAAATCTATATATAAGGATTTGCACCTACAATATTTGCACTATAGAACCTACCACACGTATGATAGTGGAAGAGTGTGAAATTAGACATGTCCGCGAATGGATTATGGATATATTCATATAGAGACAATATTAGAAACCGGAGCTTATAATTATTTTAGAATTTTTAGTCAAATTCATTTCAGCTTCAAACTTTATTACCAGATATTTTAACGTCCACAAATTCAATAAAGCCAATGAGCTTTTTTAATTGAGATTTAAGTTTAGAATACATAATAATGTATTCATTATTTTTAGTAAAAAAATAGTTCGTTAGAAACGTGAAACAATTATTAGTACTAATCATGTATAAAAATATAAGTTGTATCTTGTAAATAAGTTTATGTTTTTAAATTGGATCACCTAATGAGCTTTGTTAGGAAAATTAGGTATATTAATCCCAAAACTCCTAACTTCTCTGTACTAAGCAAAACACTGAATCTATTATATGGAATATATAATAGTGAAGTTTGGAATTTTAGGGTAATATATATCAAGAAACTAACATATTATTCTCCATTTTCTTTTATGCGTGTAATGCATCTTCATGTAGAGAGAATATACAAGATTTTTTTTTTGTTTTTTTTTTCTCTTTCTTAATTTTAAAAAATTATACTATAATTTAATTAATAATAAAATATCTAATATGCATATTAAATTAAATAATATGAAATGAGCTTTAATTTGATATATAATATGTGCAAAATACATTTAACACGGAAAAGTTATTATACTTTAAAATTTAAGAATAGTTTTGAAATATATTTGCAAACTATTTTCCAAAATTTTCTTTTCCAACCAACACTACGTGTGGATGGGCTTGAGGCATTTTTTTTCTTTTTACTTTTTTCCAATATTTTTTCCTTCAATTTATATATAGAATTGCAGTATTATTAAGATATTAATTACTATTAATTATATGATATTATGAAATGCTATGTTCATTTATGACATGAAGATAGAAGCATTAAGAAGTTACGTGACTCATATATAGTAAAATAAAATTCATGTGTTGCTAGTGATGTATTTTCATATATAATTCCATCAATTTAAACTTTTGATTTTAATTCCTTGATTAACTAATTTACTTATACTAATAATATTTCCACAATTAAAGTAATATTATTATTTCATCTCCACTTAATATTTATAAGATTATTACAGTTATATGAAGTATTATTTTAGAATTGACATTCACATGACAATAATTAGATTTGACATTCATGCAACAATAATTCATGTTGAAACGACAAAGGTTCTGGGCGTCGTTGACGACGGAGAGAACAGAGGGTCCAGAAAATACTGAGATGACCATCTGGAGGAGAAGGCTACCAAAGTTGCAGAGGAGGAATATGTGCCCGTTAGGGCTCATCTGTGTACGAAGAGTGTGTTGCTTCGTATGTCTGGGCCTCTTTGTTGATGCATATGGTATTTTCTGTTTTTGTGAGAGGATTCAAGTCAAGGTGGAGATTTGTTGGGATACCTTGGATATGTGCAGATTCTGGTTTTTGGGCTTTTCTTATGGGCCTATGTTTGGCTTTTCATGTTGGCCAAATTAGTTTAGGTTTAGGGTTTACTTATATACTCAATCCTAATAGTAGTTGTATTGTTCCTCACCTTTGTAAATCCATTATGCACTCTCCGTGAATAAATTCTTCTCTTCTGTCCGTGAATGTAGCTAACATAACCTAGTGAACCACATAATTCTTGCAATCTATGTACTTTTATCTATATTCGTTATATCTCTGTCGCGTTTGTTAGCTTTTGTCATAACAAATAACAGAAGATTTATATGGAGGCTATGTACATAAAAAGAAAATAAATATTTTTGGTGGAAAAGTGATGTATTAAAGGCTTGTTTGGAAGGGAAGGGAGAGTGGCAGGTGGTTAGATGTCGCGTTCGAAAAGCGGCAAAGGGATTGGAAAATGTCTCCCAACCGCATCATATGACTTCCCACTTTGTCCCCTCTTTGCGCGATTTCGCTCTCCCACACGTTTCTCCACACCCCTCTTTTGCTCATCATTTTTCCTTTTTTCTACCTAATTCCAACCATACTTAGGTCTTAATTTGCCTTCCTAAAAACGACTCCAAAATGAAACTAAGTTCAAAAAATACTTAGGTTCAAACGGAATATATAGGGATTTACTTTTTTTAACAAGTTTGGCTGACGTTTATTTTGTTTCACGCTACATGTATGTATTTTCACTCTTCTTTTTCCGGCAACTTACTTTTACTGTAAGAATAGGTAGTTGGATTTGTTGATGTGGTCTTTTATACGATCTTCTCCTCACACTCATACTCATTCATGAAATTTTCAGACGATTACCCCTCTTTCACAGTGCATCAAACCCCCCTGAAATCAATGTTTAGCTAGTTTTTAATATATGATATTATTTTTCTTCCTCCATCCCCATTATTTTCTATCTCTGTCAAGGTAGTAATATTTTCATTTGTTTGGACTTGATACTAATATGGTTATTGACTTATTTCTAAATTTGTCGAAAATCTTAGGGTTACTTTTTTATAATCGTATGCAATACAAGAATATATATATATATATATGTGTGTGTGTGTGTGTGTGGTGTGGTGGGGGTTACATTTTAAGAAAGAGAATAAGTAGTTGGAGATTAAAATGATAAAGAGGCTAATATAACAAATTATCATCAATGTGAGAAAATTGTCAAATAAACTATGAATTATGACTCTAATTTTAACAAAAGTTGGCAAAATGTATAAATTATATATATAGGGAATGGCTCGGGTAGGAAAGGTAAATTTAGTAGGAAATAGGAATGAATTTGGGTCTTTCATTGAGTTAGATCAATGGTTGAAATTAATACTCAGTTGTGCTAAGTGTTTGTGTTCTATATGCTACGCGAACGTTGTGCTATATAGGTGTTTGTACTGTTTGTGCTAGAGAATTCGTGCTACGAAATAATGAAATATGTGCTAAACTCACATATTTAAAATCTGTGCTAAATAGTACTAATGATGGTGTTACACATTTATGAAAAATGTGCTAGATGGAAATATTTTTTCCTATATTTCTACAGTAAGAGATTTCTCACCATAATCCAATCCCATATATATATATATAGGGGAGGGATAAAATACATCCCCTATTTAAAATAGGAACTAAGAACCAATCTCATCCATTA
>JAYJMF010355382.1:0-10670 GCA_036873715.1 Salvia sclarea | reverse complement strand
GAAGAAGAGTAGTGGGAAGGAAGAAGAGGGGTCCACGGTTCCAGATTTCACTGATCTTTGTTCTGGGAATTAGCTCAGTAAAAGCAGAGTTAAGTTGTTAGGGAGTTTAGTTGCTTTGCTTCGAAACAGGGGAAGAGTCCTTTAGAAGCCGAGGACGAACAACACGTGGTGCTTTATCCGCGGGAGCTACTTTAGCTATAGGAAAACGAAGAGAGACGGGGTCGTCGAACGAGTGGCAGTAACGGAGAATGGGCTTTTCTTATGTTAGGGTGCCCCTCTTCTGAGGAGGAATAGGAAGTTGGAGTTTCCTTTCTTATTGAATTGTTAGGGAATCCCTTGTTGATTGCCAGTCTGAGCTTTCCTTCTTTCTTAAGAGACTAATACTGGTCAAGATATCTATTAAGTAATGTATTTCGCTTTCATCTCCTGACTCGGCCAAACAGTTGTCAGTTCCAGTTGCTAATGACTAGGTAATCGAATCGTCGTCAAAGGTGCTATAGTTAGAGACTTGGGAGTTAATCCCGCGACTAGCGATTCCCCTCTCCGTCAACAACAGGCAAATCAATCTATTCCTACTCTTACCTAGCCCAGTCCTCTGGATACGGGTTACCCTACTCTTAAGAAAGGACAGGCGTTGATCTGCTTCATGAGGAGAACAACCTCAGCCAGTTGAAGAGGACCAAAGCCAGAAATAATCTTCTACTCGGATCAGGTAAACCATCTACTACTCTGAATACGTTCATGCCCAGAGGGGCATTTACACTTTCCTTCGGTTCAACAGAGGGGACATATTACTAAACTAAATAAACCATAGACTTGACTCTTAGCTCAGGATCGGATCCCGTCTAACATCTAGCTTCCTTAGCTACGCCGCTTAGCTACACATACTGAGTTCATTACGAGACCACTCACGTTCATATCGAGTTAGCTCTCTTCTTTGAACCTTAGCAGCTCATATCGAAGCAGCCTAGAGAACGGGGCTTTAGCGCCCCTCCTTAGACGTTAGCTGCGCTCTCCTTCGGTCTATTAACGCCTAACGGCTACTATCCTACCCTACCGATTGAGCAACATCTTGCTATTGCTCGGAAATCAATATGCTGACCTCACTGACCTCGGCCCCGAACGGGCCACATCTGAGGTTTAGCTCTTCTCTCTTCTCGCTCGGCTCTCTTCTTTCTCTTCTTGGGTCGGGTCACCTCTTCTACATCTCCGACGACTCCCTACTTTTCTCTTGTCTAATCGATGCTTTGGGTGCCTTGATATACTCACTTCTCTATTCTAGAACAGAGCGTAAAGAGAGGGAAAGGGCATAATAGCTAATCGTATTCGTAAGCACCAAGGAGCTGATGCGAACTTTGAATGAAAAAGAAAGGATAGTTATCTTCTCGATTCAGTAAGGGCTCAGGGCGTCTTAGCCGCCCCGTCACCCCTCAGGTTCGCATAGGCAGATCAGATTCGATCCCTTCGTAATCCAGCAACAATCTATTCGCCCAGCCTCCGGCTTGCTTTGTTCTCCGCGCTTTATTGGAATATCTCGTGGTTGAGTGAGCGTTCTAAAACCCACGGCCTACATAGAAAAGCCCTACGATCGGACTAAACATCAAACCCGGATGTAGTTCTCAGAAAATCAATGAAAAGGCGGAAGGAATAAAGCCATCAACGAGCGAACCCATGAAAGGAAGTGATCCCTGGTCCTTTCCTCCGCCGAGCCTTCAAGGCCGACTGCAATTCAAGGTGGTACGAGCCAGTGCGAACTAACATCTTGAATCCCCACCTCAATTGTCTCCCTTTCCTGACCATCAATCAAAGGATTCCAATCCACCTGGCACCGACTAATCCCATTCTAGCGGGGCTCCATCCGGAGAAGCTGCATCTGAAATGGGTAGATCCCCTCCAAGCTTTACTCTGAGGAGGGGGAAACCAAGCAACGACCAGCTCATTCACCAGAATTTGGTTGGGGCACGGCGGGTATTGAACATCTAAGTGCGAGCCAACCTCCGCTAGTGATCCCTCTTTCCCAGGAACCAATGGTTACGAATCGGCATCGAACTAACGAAAGAACCCCTGACGGAACGGAATTAGACTCAAGTGCGGAACAACCAGGCGGAACCATTTCATCTCATTCCTCTTCACCATAAATAGCTCCATCCAAGCCAACGGCAGCTGATTTCCGATCTCTCCCAACTCCCGAAGTCAGACCAGTCGGAGCCGAACCGAGACAATGAACGGCTAATCTCAACCTTTTTTGTTTAATCCTCTCTGTGGGCATCTAGACGGAGAAAGAAGGGACCAGCAAACGAGTGTATCCGGGCCCAGATCCGATCCATATTCTGTTCCATCTGTATATTCCGGCAGAGCATATCGATATCGGGATCCCACCAATCAGGGATGGCATCAAAAGTCCTTCGTTCCCCCTGGCGATGGGCCGGGACCAGGGAAGAGGTATGAGGCGGGTAAGGTAAGTACCTCGATTCATCTCCATCAGCCAGACTTAGGTCATTAAACCCTTATTCCGGTGTCCTTGGATGAGAATCTTTCTATAATGTGCATGGACCCAAGTAGTTCTTTGCCATCCACGAGCCCCCTAGTTCTTGTTTGAAGACCGGAACATTAGCAACATGGACATGGATTAGGATGACTCTTCGGAATATCGAAATACTAAGCCCGTAGGAATACTCGCAAATCCAATGTGACATGTATTAGAAGGAAGAGACTGAAGGGCTATCTTTACTTTTTAGCCTGAGAGGTAGAAGGCTTACTGCGTAGGCGGATTAGCAATCCCTAGTCTTCCAAGCAAAGCTATACAGTTTTGCGACTCTAGCTAGCTAAAGAAAAAGGCAATTCAACTCGGATATTCGATAAGCCGAGTACAGTAGAGAGAAAAAGCAGCCCTCGTGGTGGGGCTTAGGAATCTTTCAACCCTTGTATTCTACATCATAGAATGCTGGCACCTTGCAGCGAGAAAAGAATTGGATAAGGGCGTTCAAGGTCTTCCTAATCTTTCCCCGCATTGACCTATCTTCTATAGAATAATAGCACTACAACAGGTAGGGGCCGAAACTGGCGTGATTCTTTGAAGATTGGCTTTTTGCCAGAGATAGAGACGCATGAGAAAAGGAAGTCCTTACTAAAAAGTAGTATAACTGCTCTAAGTAGAGGGAATGGATGAATTCCAATCTTTGACCTTGAGTCCTCCATTCCATTAGGGAGTCGCTAAAAGGCTCAAACGGGGATCGGCCACGAGGGTCATGTTTGCTTTACTAAAGGAAAGGGACATGCGGTCTTTTCACAGGAGATGTGTAAGCGGGGTGCTACACTTGGTCAGAGGACCGAACCCAGAGGTAGTTTACTTGCGGTGCACTTCCTTCATTCCTTGGTACAAGCGGAATGCCCGATCGGATCAAAGAGAGGATGTGGCTACCTACTAAGAGTCAGAGTTAGAGTAAGGGTTCCAACCCACGTACATACACATGCCATAAAGGGGACACCGGCCGGCCCAGCTGGTTGGTTGTATCGCCCCGTACACCTCTTTTAACTAAAAAAAAGCTTGGAGATTCTTCTGCGTTAAAAAGAAAGCCCTTCCCTGCGCGAGTGTGCTTTTCCATAGTTGGGGTACCTACCACTTCCACAGTTTATCTATCTGTTTCTCTGGGGCGATCCGGGTAAAACCACAAGGGCTAGGGGGTCCTCAAGCTTCAAGCTCAAGAAAGGCATGGTTGGACGTTTGGGCGTAAGATGCTTTAGCCTTTTATACGATGATAGTTTGGCCAAGAAAGGTTTAGCTCAGCCCAGCGGCTATTGAAGCCGAGTTCACTATGAAGTCAAGGGATTTCCGTCTAACTAGTGGCTGAGAGTAAGCAAGTGCTACCTTGATATGTGATCCAGCCAACGAAAGGCCAGCCCGGGCCTAACTAACCAACGAAAGAACGGCCACCTAGGGCATTGACTTTATAACTGCACATACCTTTCCCTTTTCATTCCGGATCTATCTTTCAGGTATGGAGCCGGCTTCTATCTCATCGTTAGCAAGAACAAACAGTGAGGGTGATAGACCCGAACGATTAGTAGGTACACGTATTGAGCGTTGAATGCAGTTTAGCAACAGGAACTCTGAGGTTAGCAAGTAGAGGGTCAGCCCTATCCGGTGTAGTTAATGGCTGTTCCACTCGGTCAACCCGCTCTGCTTTCTTTGCTTTCGTTATTAGCTAATCACTGGGTTCAATGGTTAACCGAACCCGTATCTCCTCGCTATGCCGATCCTGTAGCTTATCAATATTAGAATTTATCTCCCCTGCTGCTACTACCTCTGATTCGGGGACCTCTGCCCCTCTCTAAGCGCCTACGTAGTCGACTATAGCTAATGACTTGTATTGTGTATCGCAATCGGACATCTTTCCGAAATTTGACATCTTGCCGGCAGAGACCTAGAAGAAAAGGATTTTGAGACTAAACCACTGGTGTACAAATGCCCACGGAAAGGGCGGAGTTCTTAAGACGACGAGTTAGAAAGGTAGGGTGATTTAGCAGAACAGGCATCTGTCGGCGGCGGGAGTCAACCATCCGAGCGAGAGGTCAGACCAATAATCCCATTCACCCTGGTCCAATCCGAACGGATCTTGTTGAATGAATTGATCCATTGTTGTATGCCTTACTTCTTAGTGAATTTTTTTCTACTCGGACCCGCCGTACTTCCTTTGAGTACTGCTGAGAGATATAGTGGAAACATTTTGTTATGGTGGAGAGTGAAAAGACCAATGCAGCAGAGAACGACCGCATGAATCGGAATCCACTTATATTAAGACAGACGACCGAGAAAGAAAGGTTCCACGTTCGAACATTGGTTGATCTTAGCGTGCTAGCCGCTGCTTCATTTCGTATAGTGATAACGCTTTCTCTTTCTTAGCGCTCCGCCCCCCCTTGTATAGTAAGGGGGACTCTGGTTGCGCGGCTTTTTCTTATCTTAATCTTATAGGGGTCTATTTTCTCTGACTTGACTCAGCTTGACCTACTTGACTCAGCGGTTAGAGTATCGCTTTCATACGGCGAGAGTCATTGGTTCAAATCCAATAGTAGGTAAAACTGACCGAAACCCGCCAGCATGACAGCAAGTATATTACAACTCTGGCAGCAAGGAGTCATGATCAAAGCATCGGTTGCTCTAACTGAGTTACCCTTCTTCTACTGCCTTGACACCAACATATCAAGGAATCCCACCTCTTCCACAAGTAGGTGGATACCAGGAGGGTCGGAAACCCCAACGGGAAACTTTTCACCGCGCCACACGATTCTTTCGCGAAGCGCTCTCTCAGACGTTTCCACTCCTGCCCCCGCAAGCAAAGAGGTTTCAAGATACCAGGCGACCAAGTGAAAGGGACTTTTTTCTTTCTCATTCGGAAGGCTCAGTCCCACACTCTGATGGGAACAACCTCCGCACTCCGGCATCCAAATCAAAAGAAAAGGAAAGCTCAAACAAGAACTAATAAACTACAGGAAACAACCAGCCCAAGACAGAGCTTTGCCCTAGACTTTACCCGAAAAGAAAAGAACAAGGGGCTCAAAATAGACGTTTTAAAGCTCTGATGGACATGGATAATCCAATCTAATCTATCGAAAGCTTCCGAAAAGTACCGTTTTATCCCAGTATATTATTTCGGGCTTTCAGGAAGAGCAAGTTGAGGAGATCTGGCTTGGTTACCTTTCCTCGCGCGCGTAATAACGGTTGCTTGCCAGGTTTCATGGACAAGCAAATTTCCTGCCGCCGGGATGTCTATCAGACCATTCTCCTTGCATTCTTTCTCTTTTCCATCAAGATCTGGCGAAGCTTCAAATCGGATATGTGATAGATAGCAGGTATGTAAGGAATTGAGTGATAGTGATAGTAGTAGGGATGATACATGGATCGGTGAGCGGTGGTCGGTATGGTGCCGCAGGTAAATAAATAAGGTATGGAGAGATGGTCCGCTAGATGTAGGGCCAAGTCCTCGGAGGTGAATCATAGAACACCAAAAGCTGTGGTATCTTCGAATAAGTCCTGACTCCGAAAGGGCTAGAGTCCATCGGCCGATGCAGCATCCGAGTGTGGTCCAAAGAACGAGAGAGAGTCTAGACGCCTATGATCCTGGGCGTCGTGCAACAAGGGGAATTTCGGCTGTAATGCCACTGGTGGTTTAAAAAGACCTTTAGTCCTCTATTCTAGGGAAGATCGAGAAGGCTCAAAGAATGCTCTATTTCGTGACTTTCCAGGCTCCCCAACGATAGAGACCCCGAAGGGTTCTCAAAACTGGCGATTCTTTTAGATGAAAATGGATGAGCCTTTCCCCTTTCCGGAGATCTCATCTCCACGCTAGGAAGATACGGTCTGATCTCCTTTGCTATTGATTCTTCCGGCTTAGCTGGAACTGTTGAACCGCTTTCCGGGTCACTATGACTAGAAAATTCTCCACACTTGCCTCTCTTCAGAATCACGCTACAACGGAAAACAGGGAAACCCTCTACAACGCGGAAAAACGGGAAAGCCGTTACGTTACGTTACAAAGCAGCTCTAAAGCAACCTTTAGCATAGAGAAAAGGGTACCCGAAAGGAAAGTAGGGGCCCCGAAGTACTACTTAGCCGCGCTTCGGTGGTTCAACTTTCCCTAAGCCCTAAGTAGAGGGAAAAGAAAGAGTTTTTCCCCTTTGGTTTCTGAAAGTGGATTTCTTTCCAAGGATTGAAAGGGTCGAAGGGTACAGTAAAAGGCAAGGAGCTACAGTGATGAGCTGTCTTTCCTAACCACAGAGCTAGAACTTGCACCACTGGCCGCTTGTGGCTCCAATTCATCAGTGGATGTAGCATTATCCGGATGCAAACATGAAAATGAGTTCTTAATCGGTTCATATTAATTGAAATCTCTTTGAAAGCGACTTCATCGGCTCTAGGCAACCCTATCGCTCCTACTGCCTTGACCGCGCAGTAGTATCGCTCAGTCCGATACTGATAAGTTCCTACGTACAGGAAAGACGTCCTTTTTACACAAGCTAATTAAAGTGCCACAGCTACTTCTCTAAGACTAGCAGCATTTTTCCACTTCTCTGACTCTGAAGACGTCGAAGCGGTTGGCTCCCCATTTGATCCATTACATTGCCTTCTGTAAGAGCTATTGATCATGTCTGCTAGTATTCTGTTTACAGGCAAGAAACTTTCAACAGGCATGGTACGAACCAGGCTCTAAGAAGAAGAAAGGAAATCGGCATTAGCCAATCCTGGTAGAAAATGGGGTCGAAGATAAAGGCATCAAATGAGCAGGCCTGAACTAAGATCCTGTCTCAGAGGGTATTTGAAAGCTTATTCAATTCAAGTTAGTTATATTATATGATAAAGAATATTATGAATTTGAAATCCACCAGTCGGGTACGAAGACAGAGAGAGGCCTTGTCAACTACATATTCAAATTAGCATTAAATAAAGTCCTACCTTAGATGATATGCCTCGCTGAGCTCTCTCTTGGGCTGTGAAAGCGGTGCGAAAGAAGTTGGGCTACCTTGCCTTGAGAGCATCCCCGGTTACTGAGTCTGTGATTTCATTGGTTGTAAGTATTTGCTTCCATCTCGAAATGCTCTTTCATGATTGTATGTACACAAGTTCTCGCGCATAAGCATAGCCATGCCATATGATGAGTTGAAGGCGGGATCGGGATAGGCATTAGGGGATTTGAGAGTGCCCTTGCATCTAGTTCCTCTACTATTAAGTTAAGTCTAAGTCGAGCTACTTCGTTCCTTCTCCCTTGTACCAGCCCGACTCGGGAACAAGAATCACCGTTAGGATAGAGTCACTTGCCTTCCCTGTGGCACCTTTGCTTCCTAAGCCGTCTGAAGAAAGCGTAATCCGACTTTGAGTCACAGCGGGCATCAACTCCTCTTTCTTTTATAAATACATAGATTCTAGTTGACCCCTGACGCATGTAGGGTTAGGATCCAGGGTCCCCGCAAGAAATCACTCATTATCACAAGGCCCCGAGGGGTAGGGGAACGGGTACGGCAACGAAGTTGTTACTCCCGAGACTTGAAGTCGTACCGAGCGAATTCAAGGAACTGCAATGAGCCTATACGCAGCTTACTATGGATCCTCCCCTCAACCTTACGGGTTTTTGTCTCCGAACTGTTAGTCGAGTGTCTCTCCGCTCCTACCTGGTCGAATGAGGAAAAAAGAATAATGTAAGACTAAGAGCGCCTATTAGGGATTCATGCCTATCTTAAAGTACTTTTTCATTTGACATCAGCAAATTTATCCTAAAAAAGGAAAGTTGGGCCTTTCACCAGCCGTTAGTTACTTTTCAAGTTTTTAGAACTACAAACTATAGATCCTGGAACCCAGGTTCAGTCTCGTTACCTGCTGCCCGAAATGACAGATTAAAGGTGTACTAGTCTAGCCTATAGGAAGAAACTACGACCCCGCCCCACCTTCGTTAGCTACACCGGTTGTGACTACCCTGCCACTCGCTCGCCCACCTGGGTTCGCCTCGTTCCCTTAAGAGTTGAATGCAGATCTTCCGGTTGTCTCTCTCAACAGGAACAAGAACAAGAAGGGTCCAAGGAAGCCGCTGAAAAGCCACGTTTACAGACCCTGTATTTATGACGTGAGCCGCCTTGAAAGGGTGTTAAATCGCTTTCTTTCGGCCATCTCTTTCGAGGTAGTTATGACAAGTATAGCTATCAAGAATAGGGCAATCGAGAGCTTCCTGCGTTAGAAGAAGAGCTTCGGAATGGGATCTGTCTCTCTCCGAGGAAAGAGTGTGCCAATGAATGGATAATCGACGGCTAACTTCAAGAATCAGATCTAGCTCTTTTAGGCCAGCTCCTTATCGGCTTTCTTCGGGCCTATTAACAGGATTCGTGGATTCCGGATCCATCGGGCAAAGAATGAACGATCGTAAAGGCCTAGCGGCCAAAAAAAAGAAATCTCTAACCAAAATGTCTACCGTGCCAAAACGCTGTGTCAATATCGCCTGTCTCCAAGCATATCTCGTGTCTCTACCGTGGCAAAAGGAAGGGGCAGAAAACCTTGGGCAGGAACCCTAACAAAAGGCCATGCAGACGCTAACGGACCATCGCTCGCTACCCGACAATTCATCGTGAAGGTTGCTGGTGTGCTAATGCCGGTCGCTAATCACTACCCAGAAACTTAGAGCTTTTAGAAACAATAGAGGACTCATCCAAGTCTTGCAGAACCTTGGAACTAAGCTGGTCTCCTTCGGACCGCCGATTGAAGGGTAAGAGAAGGTAACCGGTTAACGAGCGGTGTCGGTAGGCGAGGTAGGGAGTTGGGTAGGCTATCTCCCGGGGACGGGTTCAGCCAGTCCGAGCTTGTTGTCGGAATGCACCGTGGGTCACAGCAATGGACCAAGATTTGACTAAAGAGAAGAAAAGGAAAAGAAAGAAGACAAACTACTCTCAGGTCCAAGACTAACGAATCCTTGACTTCAATCACTGAGAATAACTGATCTATTGATCTCAAATAACTGAGGGAATTCGACTAAGAAAGATCAGGGATTTCAAGTCAATCCCGAAGAGAACAACTAAAACTAACGACTTTATCCGAGCTTTGCTCAAATTAACTCAATAACTCAGTACCGGCTCTTGACAAAAAGGAAGTCAACGAAGAACTACAACTCGAGGGATGGCGCTTGAAGCCCCTCCTCATTAGCTCCTCTTTAGTCCCCCTGGACAAAGCAACAACAACGAAAGGGATGCAGAGCTACAACAACTCAGAGCGAAAGAACAAGGAACAAAAACGAATTAGCTACTGTTACTGGCTTTTAAGCTACGTTTTCAGACCGCCCAAGGGAATCTATCGTGAAGAGGTCCGAAATGCCGATTAGCTTTGCGAAGTGAGGCTCCTCAGGCGAAAGAACAAAGAGGCAACCAGGGAAGCAGAAGTAAGCCCAGGAGTCACTTCCACGATTGATGAACAGGCAATGGAGCCAAAGCAACGTCCGACTTACCTCTCGTTTGAAACCGTTAGCTTGTTATTAAAGCAAGAGCAGGATGTTCAAGAAAGGCAAGAAACAACAGGTTGGAACTCACCATCTAGCGAAGAACAAGGGATTTAGACTGTAGCTGCTGGTTCCCCTCCAATTGAATAAAGAACAAGAACGAGGCGAAACAAAAACAAGGAAACTTCCTACACTTGAGATTCCTTTGGGACCAGACATATAACTAGGCCTTGGAGGAGCAGGGGAAGCTGACGGGCAGTCCCTTGAGTCTGCTTTTGAAGCCAAGTACTCTGAATACACAGAGTTGACGAGGGGAGCAAAGCCACCTCAGACATTAGCAAGTTCTTGAGCTTCAAGCTCCGAAGGCGAAACTGAAATCGAGTTCCAACTCATGACAGGAAGTGTGGAGCAAAAGCTTGAAAACCTGCCGTACCCGAAAAAACTCCTACACTCAAGACAGCAGACCGCTCGGGTGTACATATCCGACATGCATAGTAATTCAAGAGTATAAGAGGTAGAGAAAGAAGAAGCTTTAGATTTTTGTATTTCTTATTTTCTCTATGAGAGGTCGCAAGTGTGGGGTAGGCAACAAGAGCACCACAAAACAAAAAAGGGCAGAGATATCACCAGCGGCAGAGGTAGCAACATCTAAGCCAGTATCTGGGCCAGTTGGCTTCGTCGACTCAGCAATTGAAGTGGTTG
>JAYJMF010355371.1:0-10672 GCA_036873715.1 Salvia sclarea | reverse complement strand
GGACCCATATTCCACTACAACTCAAGTCAACTACATTTTATTAAAACCCGCACCGGTCAAAACTATGCATACTTTTAGGGGTCGGAGGGAGTATGATCTAAATTTGTGTCATATAAATTTGTTTATTACCTGTGTGTATTTTCTAGAATGGAGTCAATTTCAAATTGGAAGTATCGGTCGATTCCCAACCTTTGAAGGGTGTCGATTATACACAAATCAGAGTCTATATCCATGGATTTAACAGTCGCAGTTGCCAGAAAATTATCTTCTTCCCTCATCAACTTCTCTTTCATTTTCCCCATCAAATCCTGAAAGAAAGGCATTTTGTTTAATAAAAATAGACTTTATTCTAACAGCAATTTTTCCAAACTTTAACTTGTTTATTGAATCAAGTTCGACTTCTAATAAATAAAGTTAGTTGAAGTTTCATACAATTTTTATAATTTTAGGAGGCGTTTACTTTAAGTGATAACTCATACTACTGAAACATCCATAACAAACATCATAACTCTCGAAATCTGCTACAATTTAACATTCCTTAATTCAAATGGAACCATTAGAACATGCCCGACTCAGATGCAATGGTGGATGCAAAAAAAAAGGCTCAATTTTTCTATAGTTTGAGATTTCAAAAGAACACTTTTTATAATAAGGCTCAATTTGGTGATGATAACTTTTTGCATATGGTGTACACAAAGATCGATCTAATTAATACGTTAATAATGTAAATGGAATTCCTTTTGGGTTGGGGGGGCTTAAGCCCCCCTTGGTCTTCATACGTTCGCAGTTTTTTTAGATGGCAATGTAGAAAAAAGGTGAAAATTCAAATCAATTTCGTGAATAATCATAATGGCAAAACAACAATTATTCTTTTCTTTTACAATAAGGTTTTCAACTTCCTCACCTTCTTCCAATATTTTTTTTTTTTAAACATAGATATTTGTCGTTTTATCTATCTACAACATCCATACAAGTGAAAACAAGATCTTGAGTTGGCAACTTACTATTGTAGTAAGGCTGCATGAAACGGTGAAAGATGACTTATTGGTGATGGGCATAGGAAATCCTTGGACTGCAAAAGAAATTAACAACACATATTCATACAAATAATCATCACCAAACAATTTAATTTTACTTTTTTTGAGAAAAAATATGATCTTATAAATCAAAAAATGTCTTTCTAGATCCCGCAACCACAAGGGAAGATTAGCAGTCCAACAATTTGGCTGCAAACAAATGAGCACCATCTACGCGAGATTATGTGCGACCAGATTGGCCGAGACCTATACATATGAGACTCTCTCGGGCTTTACGCAAAATATCACATATATCATCATTCGGTAATAACTGTTCCTCCTCTTCCAGATCCGCCATAAGTCTTGCAGTGAGAAAAGAATCCGTAAAAATTTCAACAGGCGCAATCTCATGCTCAATGCACAACACGATTTCCATGGACGACGGCCATAATTTCCGCCATCATAACACTAGACAATTTATATGCTCAAATTATTAATTAATTAATAAAAAAAATTAAAATGCTGACCTGGAAAATTTTCTCTCCCGCTCCCGACTCCGTGGCCGGAGAAAGGGGTGACTCCGAGGTTGAAGGCGAGCGACATTTTCAGCTCTGTGGCGGCGACGGAGGCGGCGGAGATCACTATAAATTAATATTCCAAATACTCTTTTCCTAGCTAATTGTTTTGTTTCACTGGTTTGGTTTGTTCAACATTTTACTTAAAATAAATAGCTACTGATTAATATGATTTGATCAATATGTCTCTAACATTGATTGATGCATCGCACAACCTATTTCACGTGGTAGCTCAGTTTTGTCAAATTGATAGTGAATGAATATGTGCTCCTATAATTTCACGTGTAAATGACTTTTTTATTATGGAAAAGGTACAGTTATATCTTAAACGGTTGGTCCACTAATAATAAAAAATACTATGCAATATTGATAATCATAATAAAATACACAAATTATTTGAAAACTAGCAAAATTTATTGACAATTACAATAAAATAAAGAAAGTATCTGGAAAATATTAGAATATATACAGATTCAACGCTGGACAAATGGGACGACGTATCAGAGAACTCAAAACAACGAGTATTTTGTCAAATTTACGATATTTCGTGTGTTTAATTTATTGTAATAATAAATAGTTGGGAACTTGGGATATTAATTCTTACCAGTTTTCACATATTAATTTGTAAAATTTGTTAAATGATCTATAATTTGTCCAAACATGGCACGGTGAAAATGGGCTTTTCTGGTGAACTGCAATTATTGGCTCACAAGAAATTAATTATAACAACCATGAATTGGGCCTACATATTATAAAATGTGAACTGTCCATGGGTATAGTTGAAATCTTTTATTATATTTATATTGTTACATTCTTTATTACATAAGTCAATAAGGGTATGTGATAAATTTTAGGATTTAGTAATTCCAAAAAATAGAGTAAAAATAATTTTTTATATAAATTTTAAATTCTATAAATTATTGATATTTTCACATGTTTATCATCTACAAATGCATGCAATAGAAGAAGTCATATACAAATGCAATAGAAAATCCAAATTCCAAATCAGTAATGCTCTACAAATGTAAATATGTATACAAGTTATTTGTTTTTTTTCAACTCGAAACTTAGGAACTGGAAACAAGGAAGAAAGACAGATAAATGCATTGAAAGTGTTAGTATGCAGCATAAAATAAGGTGTACGTATACGTAATATATTTGACAGAGATATTTAGCAATATCAATATCATATTTGGTAAGAAGCATTGAAATTAAACATAACTAATACTCCCTCCGGTAGACTGTATCACCTTTGCTATTTTAGGCGTCCACGAAAAGTGTATCACTTATTTTATTTGGACTATATCCTCACACACTTTTTCTAATTCAACCTCACTTTAACTCATTATTTACAAAAAAAACCTACAATTCATTCCATTTTTTACTCTAAAAAGTCAACAATGTGGGACTATTACTCCAGTCACACTTTAAGATATCATTTTTTTTAAACTCGTGTTGTCGATCAAGTGATACACTCTTGATGGAGAAGCTGTACTAACTATACTCAAAATTTATATTCCGTATAAGGCCACCTTCCCCGGCGGTATGCAAACTCACCACTACAAAAAGATTTAAAATTAGCAAGAGAAAATTTCCTTTCCTAAAACAAGCTCATTTCTTTGCTAAGAGAAAAATTCCCTCGCTAAATAAGTTCATTTCCTTGTTCTTTTCTTTGTAGTTAATCAATTCAACAATTTCTTGTAGTGCATAAAAATCCTTATAACATTTTCAAATTTTTGATATGCAAAGAACCACGTGTTTTGTACAAATAATAATATTACAGTGTCATAATTGTATTACACACCCTAATATCACCCGTACCAAACGAGCCTATAGTGTCAAAAGACAAAGGATTTCATATCTTCCTTGGATTGCTGAGGAGAAGTCAATTCATCGTTGATCCCATAAGCATAAAACGTACCCTTAGCCATCTCCAAAAATACATCTTTGCATCTTCTTGGCAAAATGCTTTCTTTTTTATACACAATCTGCAACACTTTTCTCCAGTGATATTCAACCATTTCATTGATCTCTGCAATGGCTTCATCTTCACTAACCTTTCTTCCATCTTTCTCAGTTGCTAGTAGAATGCTATAACTTTTTCCTGCAATATTTTCCTCGCGCTCCCTCTATCATCAAACATACATTACTCTTAATCGGGCTTAATTACAATTTATGATTCGAATTACAAAATTTACCAAATTTAAAATATGAACGTAGTAAGAAAAAAGTCCCGACTTCTCAAAAAAGTTGCAAATATGGCACGGGACAAAATTTTCAGCCTAGGAAAGATAAGTTGGATTTGGCTAAACTTATTTTAGCTTATAAGAGCTTATAAGTTGTAATACTTCAAGAGCTTATAAGTTGTTAAAGTGTTAGGATACTGAGCTTATAAGTTAAAAAGAGAATTGTGAATTAAGTGGAAAAAAAAATTAAAAAGAAAAAATTTAAGAAAAATGAAATTTAAAAGGTATATGATGAAAATATTAACCCGTAATAAGATTATTTTGGTAAATCGATTGTTGCTTATAAGTTTATAAAAAAATAAGTTGGGGTTTAACAACTTATTTTTTGGAGGGGCTTATTTTCACAGTTTATAAGTTGTTGCAGAGCTTATTTTGTCAAACACTTTACAACAACTTATAAATTCTCCTAAACGGCTTAGAAGTTGTTTTAAGGAGCTTATAAGCTCAACCAAACACCCTCGTAGTCACATGTCATATCTACAAACCTTTTGACAAATAGTCCACTTCATCTCTCCACTAAGAATGAATATTTGGACTTCTGTTCGGATTTTTGTCTTATCTGAAAATCTCGACTCAACTTGCATAATCTAGTCCAAACCGAGCCAAAAAATACAAAATATATGGAAAAAACATACAAAAATCCGAAACTATTTTAATGGAATTAAAATTAGGGTAGAAATATTTAAGTAAAATATCTGTAATTCGGACTTTCGGGTTTTTTTTTTTTTCTTCATATTTGCAACTTTCTTTCAAAAGCTCGTGCTTTTTTTTTTTGAACTTTCAAAGGTCGGACTATTTTTACAACCTTATAGAAAGCTTACCTCAGAACTGCACACGTCGTTGAGCAGCCGGCCGACCATACAGACATGCCTAGCCAAATCAGTGCACTCTTCACTCATAAGCATTTCATCGGACAATTTTACTCCGACGAATTGCATCGTCAGGAGACCTGTCAGCCGGGAACCGTTCGACAACCACGACGAAGAAATGTATTCATCGAAGCTTTGCTGCGTGCCATTGCTCCATGTATCTAATTCTATCTTGAAAGCTGAGAGTATTTCAACCCACTGCATATATAACAAATTAAAACACAATATATATATCATTCACTATATATATATATATGAAACATGTGACACAATCAACAAGAAGGTGCGCAGGCAGCTTCCTGGGTTAAGGGGCAGACGCAGAAAAATAGTTCGAAGAAAAAGAATTGTGAAATCCTAAATTTAGGTTAAAATAATTCAAATGAGATATTCAATTGCATTATAGGTTACATTCTATATTATATAAATAGATGAATGACATATGTGGTAAATTTTAGGGTTTAGAAATTTTAAAGGTTAAAGTATATATTCTCCTTATACAGTACATCTTAATCATTGATAGGTCATCTAGTGTATTTATAGTACATCTTCAATTTCGGCAGTTTAGATCATCTCGTGTATTTATATGTGACATCATTTGTTGCATCTATTTCAACACAACGTCAAGGGAATTATTATAGAAATGATCGCTTGAGCACCCCACCAAGTCGAAGTTTTAAATTCTCCGCAACATTTTTGACGCCTACAAAGAGTATCACTTTTTTCGGGAGGTCACACATAGTTAGAATTCAACCTTAAAATAACTCATTATTTACTAAAAGAAAAACCACCTCATTACCCTTTCAAATATTCCACGTGGTGGGATCCTTTCTCCAAAAACAATTATAAAACTTCTATTGAAACTCGTGCCACCACCAAGTAACATATCCCATAGAAAATTTGACCTATGTCCTATGTCCTATGTGTTGAGGGTATTTCGAAATTCACGAAAATGATAAGTTTATGCATAAACATCTCGACAATTTGCATAAGCAAAATACGATAGGTTTTGAATTTCCTAGCTCTTACGTATGACAATCATCCGCAGATGCAACACGTTACGTACCAGTTTGACTAGAAACTCTTTGACACTACGCCCCTGTTCAACACGAGCCCTCTCCGCCAACTCATTTACTGTATTGTACAACGCCATAAAAAGGATCTCAAGCTCCTCAGATCCGTACTCTGCATCCGGATTCTCCTTCCATCTAACCATTGGTTATAATATTTAATAACTTTAAAATTAAATAAACTAATGAGGATTTAGGATAATAATAAAAAGCTTACTCTTTTACTAATTCAATGATCTTGTCACACTCTTGACTAGAGCCATGACAGTCGAAAAAATCATCCATAATTGTTACAAGCACAGATGTTTTGGCAAATGCGAGACGAACATAGTCAAACGCATGATCACCAATAATTAATGAAGCCAAATAATTAGCAATAATAACTACATCTCTTCCAAAGTTTAAGGTGTCCAACCTACAATCTGCATACCACCTGCATCATATATTGTATTTAATATATTTTTTAATAGAAAATACTTCTTTCGTCCACCAAAATATTCAACGTTCTGACTCGGCACGAGTTTTAATAATGTTCTTTGACTTTGTGTCGAGATGTGTAGACTATAGTAATGGTGTTTTGAAATTGATTCATTGTGGATAAAGAAACGATATTGATGTATGAGGTTAAAAGATATGTCCATCAATGGCATTTTTGTAAATGATCTTAGTGTTAGTAAAGTAATAACGGTTTTAAAAAGTTTCCTTAAATGGCAAATTTGAAATGTCAAACACTTTCATGGACCGATCAGGCAAAACTGTTAAGCATTTTGGTGGATGGAGCGAGTATATTTTAGCAAATTGTCAATGTAATGAAAGATTTTTTTTTTCTGCATCCGCCCCTGCAGCATGTACCTTTGCAGTTGTTGAAGTCCTTTCTGGTTCTGGGCTTCATGTATATCGAAATCTTGCTTTGCGAAAACTAGAAAATCTTCGTTGCATAAATTAGAGAACCTAAAAAAAAGGCATGGTTTGCTTGATGTATATATAAGGTGGATTCAACAAATTGAATATTATTACAATGTTTGTTAATTTGTACCTGTTTGTAGATTTCAGAGCTTGATAGTAGGTCATGTCATATAGCTCGAGGTTTCGTCTAGCTCCCAATCTTATGGTTATGCCTTTGTAATTCCTCAAGTAGAATTCCACCTTGAATTTTCATATATTAAAAATCAATTACTATTAGTCTACAACTTTGTTTTTTTCTTTTTTTCTTTTTCTAATTTCTATAATTAACCAAGGGCCGATCCATAATTTAATAAGGGACTGAGCTAAAAGATAAATGCTTTGGCGCATTAAATTTTATAAAATATTTCCACGTGTATGTAAGTTGTGCCTCCGGTGCTTCATTTAATAAATTTGGGAAATAAATGTAGAAGCTTGAAACTCTTACATCACTATCACTGTATCACACCATACTTATAATGTCTCAATTCATAATCTATGAAATAATTTTCTAGCAAGTGAAATTTGCCGGTTAAATTTTCTGCAAACTTGCAAACATCATCATTGTTGAATCATTTGAAAGATTGGTCATGATAAAAAAAGCAACTCAATAGACAATATTCTTAGTTTCCTTTCATAACTATTTTGGACTGAGTTAATTTTGAACTGAACCTAATATAATATATGAATATAATTAATAATCTTAGCCGCAATCGTTAACCAATCTACTATCTAATTAAGCATTAGCACATAACTCTCTCTTTTTTTTTGCTTTAACCAACTTTGTTGGTCAATTGATGCAGAAAATTAAATGGCCGTGTCATGGGAGACTCGAATCCCAAACCTTTGGCATCATGCATTACTTCTCTACCACTAGGCGAACACACACAACACATATTAGAGCATATATCTCACCAGTTTGTGCAGTTTTTTGTCAGGAATTGAGTTATCTTGCACTTGCTTATTGAGAAAGATGGTAGTCCAAGCAAGAATTTTTTCAAGACTCCTCTCTTCTTCATATATTCTCTCATTTGCTGCTCTATAAAGCTCAATAATCATCGGCAGGTCATTTGTTTGCTGGCTAACAGCCTCTTGGTTACCATATGGAGCCAACTCCTCTAAACATGTCATTAATTACAAGAAATAAATTTTTCATGTTCTTTTATTTCTAAAACTTATTAAATTTGATTCATAAAAAAAACATTCGATATACATCTTAAATTAAAGATCAGGACAATATCTTTAATTCGATACAAAAAATTTTAAAATTAGATTTGAAACGAAAAAATTAGAATAGTTTAAATTTTCGAAATAATTTTTCTCTCATATCTCCATAATTAATTATATTTATTTCTTTGACATGCCTATCTTCTCCAAGCTTTCAATCTATTTATTTCTTTTTCTATGTTTGTTGAATTTTATTTATTTTTATTTTTTAAGAAAAAAATGATTTTATTATGTGCTCTCTTACATTATTTTTTAATTACAATAATTTTTACCGCAACCAGTATAAAAAATACAGTGGCTCATATAAAGATTCTATAATCTTAACATAATTGTTAAAACGTTATATTAAATATATATAGATTTTTAGATGAATATTAACACAAAATATACAAATACAAAACATAACTTATTTATTAATATTGTTTGTACAAAATTTATTGTTTTAAGTAAGAAACTTAAATTATGATTATAATTATTATAGCTACCGTAATATATTATAATAAAATAAATAAATGTCTTGACTGCGCATTAATTGCGTAGGTGAACGTAATATACATAAAGTGAAAGAATAAATATAACCTGATGAAACTTCGTATCCTTTCACTCGCAAAAGCCTAAATGCCATTGCATGAGTAGTAACATTGCCATATATAACTTTGTGTTTTTCTTGCCACAACCTGTTTGATAACATGGAGATTAGACTCGCAACAATGAAGCATTAGCTAGCCTTTCATCGCGTGCTCAAGGAAAATGTGGATATTTAAAATTTCTGCATTAAATTTAATTTTTTTTAAAAAAATATGGATATATATGTGTATAACATTGTATTATGTGTATCATTTCAATATTTATTCGTTTTTTTTTTTGAAGAAGAAGATAAACCAGTTTAGTGGGATCATTTTCTATGTTTAGTCGTCTTTGAAACATTTGGGTTCAGTTAGTAATGAGGGTAGAAATTAAATTTTCTTAGGGGGCTTGTTTTGCCGTTTTAATCTGTCCCATTTGAAAATGGCCACACCTTACTTTTATTTTATCACCTATTATTTTAATATTATTTACACTATTTTTATATTTATCAATATTTTTTTGTGGGACACATTCTCCACTAACATTATTTTTACACTTAATAATATTTTTTTGTGAGACCCAAGCTCCACTACAACAAAAATCAACAACACTTTCTTAAAACCCGCACCGGATCGAAACAAGCATACTTAAGTGGGACGGAGGGAGTATTAATTGTGGAAGAAATGATACGATACATAAGGTGTGACCACCTTATATGAGCACCAATAACATTTAAGTCACATTAGTATTATTTTTTAATATTCTTTTCATCTTTATAATACCTAATAACATATTATAGCCATCATTAATTTTACAAATTACATAAAAATCAAAGTTTTGTTTGTCATTTTTCTCTACAAATCGAGTTTTTATTCATATAAATGAAAAAGATCTCGAATTGAGCTTTGATTTCTATGTAATTTGTAAAATTAATGATATCAATCATATTTTATTAGGAATTAATTTTTTTTAAATATAAAAATAATATTATTGTGACTTAAATGTTATTGGTACTCATATAAGGTGCTCACATGAGGTGTGGAATAGATCATTCCTTTAAGTTATGGGAAAAAGGGAAAAAAATGTATCAAATAGGTTTTTTCATTTAGTAAAGATAAAAAATTATTCCGTCAATATAAAAAGATAAAATGAAAGCCATGTGTTAAGAGTTTGGATCTTCTATTGCATACAAATATAGCATCTTTATTGCATTTATGAATAAAAAAAATATATGACAATATCAATGATTTAGGATTTAAAATTTATATAAGGAAAATATATACTATAACCTTTGAAATTTCTAAATTTGCCACATGTCCTCCGGAAGATCTCATTTGTTGTGCTTGTAAACTATGCATTTGACCTTATTTTAATATATAATCCAAAAAACTCTCACGTTCGTGAACCATAAGACATTTCACGAGTCAACAAGATCTAACTCGTGAAATATGACTTGTTTTTGCCTTGATTTCACGAATTTGCATAAAAAAACAGAATAAGGAATCGCAAAAACTCTTCCATATTTACCTGAATGTGTTATCTAGAATAGTGTTGATTTCATATTGGAAGAATTGATCGACCCCCAACCTTTGAAGGGTGTCGATTATACACAAATTAGAGGGTATATCTTCGGATCGAAGAGTCGTTGTCGTTGGAAATTTATCGTCTTCCCTCTTGAAATTCTCTTTCATTTTCGCCATGAAATCCTGAAAGAAGGGCATTTAATTTGTTTAAATCAAAATAGACTTCAATCAAAAAAGCAATAATCCAACAAATTAAAAATGTGGTCAAGAGGTACAAATGTCTATGCATGGCATGGGCGTAATCAAATCGAATCGAATCGAGCTAAGTTGAAATTGACATTTTCAATCTTGACTTGCTCGTTGTCAAATCGATCCCGGATTTAAATTGCATACTCCCTCCCATTTTTAATAATTTACGTTTTGAGGTTTTGTATTATAATTAAAATTAGTGTCGTTTTGATTTTTTTTCATCCATATCCTTGTTAATTAATGTAAGTAATTAATGTATACACTCTAGAAATTCTTCATATTCTTCACATTATTGTATGCACTCTAGAATTGGAGTAGTGTTGTTTTCTTGGAAATTGTCTTGTACAGTGTATTTCCACACCGATATAATGATAGTTAAAGAGTCATTAAT
>JAYJMF010355330.1:0-10680 GCA_036873715.1 Salvia sclarea | reverse complement strand
GAGGTTTGTTTTTCCAACTAGGATTGTAGTGAACAGACTCACTACAATCAGAAACTAGGCTTAGAATGCTAACAAGGAATTGCCTAGGTTTAAGAAAGCTTTTGTGTCTCAGTGGGACTGAGAACTGTAGCTCTAATGGCTTCCTTCTTCGATTCCCACTTGGTTGAATATTGATTTCAGGTTGAGTTGCAATTTTGGCAGAGGTTCAACTTAAGCGTGGAATCAGTAACCTTCAGGAGAGGTGAATGTCCTCTATTTATAGGTCATTCTAAAAAGTATCCGTTGGAGAGATGGCTTCTTCAGAATATTGTCGTTGAGAGATACGATTCCGAGTTTGAGTCTTTAGCTCTGTAATGCTATGAGATTCTCTTCCTCAAGAGGCTTCACGTTGAAAGATTTGATCGAGGAATCCGCGGTAACTTTTAGTCCTTATTGAGTAATATCAGCGCACCATTCCGATGTGGTTGATTTTGAGATCTTCTGCATTAAATCCATCTTGTTTAATTTATAGTCAACTACCCACTTTCCACGTGGCAATGATAGAATCCTTTTCAGTCTTTATTCTTTCTGCTTTGCAACTGTTAACTGAGTATTACTTAACTGATCCTCAGTTTAGTTCTGACGTGGGCTTCATCTTTGGATGACTGAATCCATCAGTTATTACTGATGGTGTGACTTAACTGAGTTGGGATCAGTTAATAAATCATCAGTTTAGGAAGATGCCACTGTCCGTCAGTCTTCAGTCTTCAAGCTTCAGTCTTCAGTCTTCTATCTTCAGCTCTTCAGTCTAATCTAAAGAGAATGATCCAAACACATGGATCAAAATAACAAGTCCTTAGAAAACCTATCTTTTGGTATCATCAAAACTGAGGTAGGATATTTTATTAATTTTCCCAACACGGATTGGAAATTATATAATCGCCCGAATATGTGGTTTTTTCAAACTAAATATAATTATATTGCTTTGGGATGTATTTTATCGTTCTTAGAGTGATTAATCTTTTTTTCGTATATATTAATGCTATGTAAAGCAGAGACTTGTTCAATTTTGTATTAGGCCAGCCATATGGATGCTTTTCTGTTTCTTTGAGCATAGTCCAACCAAATCTCTTATTTCGGTCAATTTGACTCAATAGCTTCAACATTAACCTTGAATCAACGAATGTTGATATTTTTAATTTGTTTTTCTTTTTTGGTGGGGTTTCTTAATTAGTCATTGTAGTTGACACCGATAACTGTCTGTCTATAATAGAGAAATTAGCGAAGTTGTCTGGTGCAAATAGGTTACCCGGCCATTTATAGGTAGACTAGATCCTCGATCGCTCCATTGGACGGAAATGGTAGCGGCGATGGACATAGACGAGCAAATGAGTTGGGATAAATAAAAATTGTTCCAAGCTTTTTAGTTCCCAACTTTTTTCCCATTCACATGTCAAAAAAGAAAATGTGAGTCCAAACTATCGCACAGTAAATGAGTTCCAATGGTACCCGTACACCCACACACATGACACTAGCTAGTACTAGTATACATGTTATATCATGTAAGTAAATAAATCAATAAAGTTGAGTGATCATTCATCAAACATCAACTTCAATAAAGTGTATTAAACATTATTTAATTTTATCCTTGTAAGAAGGAAAGTAGACATATCAAAGTCAAATGAAAGACACCCTTGAATTGGAGAGTCTTTCTAGTTATAGATATTAAATCCGGTCACTTAGGTTGTGTTGAAAGTTAAAGCTGATTTCCTTTCTTTTCTTGAGCAGGCAACTCTCATTTATTGTATCGGCTCATTTATCTCTTTTGTCTCTTAGTTTCTCTCAATCTTTATTATTGTCTATATGTTGTAGTCTAGAATTTTCTGTTGGTATTTTAAAAGTCTCCCTTGTTCTTTCCAAAGCAACAGAGTAAGAAAACTTGAATAGAGACTCCCCATTTTTTGCTCCCAAAAATACTACCGTTGCTATTTTTTTCCTTTCCATTTTCTCGAGTTTTTGTGTTCCCCTTCACATTGGTTTTGGTTTTGATCTTGGACTAGTGAATATATTTCACTACATATTTATTCACATGGTATCAGAGCCATAAGGGCTCTGGGTGGTTTTTCAAGATCCTTGGGTGAAGGGTTCAAGTGGTGCTTCAAGAATGAAGTGAGCGGACGCAGCGAAGGGTTCGGGTTGGAGTTACTAAACCAGTCCAACTACAAGGTGTGGAGGACGTGTATGGAGTCGTATCTCGTAGGAGAAGATTTGTGGGATGTTGTGGAAACAACACAAATGCTCCAGCAAACACCCCCGACGATGCAGACGCGACGAAGAAGTGGAGGCAGGTTAATGCCAATGCAGAATTTGTCTTGAAAAGATCGATCTCTTCCGGCTTATTCGATCACATATTAGGCTGTAAGTCGGCAAAAGAAATATGGGAGACGCTCGAAAGACAGTTCAACAAAAAGGATGAGGCTCGACTGCAGATATTGGAGAATGTAACCTCTCAATTTTAGAATACTTTCTAAAAATTAAAAAGTTATGCTCCGAAATATCGCTTCTTAATTCGGAAGAAGCGATATCAGAAGCGAGGCAAAGACGATGCATAATTCGGGGACTACGTTCAGAATACATCCCATATATAACATCAGTACAAGGATGGAGTCAACAACCATCTTTGGAGGAATTCGAAAATCTCTTGTCCTCGCAGGAAATCCTCCGAAGCAAATGGCTGGAGTCACTATCAAAGAAAGAGAAGGAGTAGTCTTGTTCACTCATAACAAGAAGAACTTTCCAACAAAGGAGAAGAGAACTGAGCAGCACCATCATTCTCAAAGTAAAGAAGGGACATCTTCTGGAGGTCGCAGAGACTTCAAATGCTATCGTTGCGGCAAGGCGGGGCACACGAAGAAATTATGTCGCACCAAGTTAAATCAAAGTAACTTGGCAGAATCTGGAAATAAGACTAAGCAAGATAACAATGAAGAAGATTGGACAAGATGTTTTGTTGCTGAGAAGAAGACCTTCAATGCCTTGGCTTCAAAATTTTTATGATGATTGGATTGTGGATTCAGCCTGCGGTCATCACGTGACAAGAGAGGATACCAAATTCATCAACTTTAATCAATACAATGGTAATGAAGCCATTGTTACAGCCGACAACACAGTGCACCCCGTGAAAAATGAAGGAGTTATCGTCATCAATGGGAAAGACAACAACTCCATCAAACTTGACAGCGTGTTTCATGTCCCCTGAGTGAAGAAGAATCTTTTATCGGTTCTTAATGTGGTGGATTATGGAAACTACGTCTTATTCGGACCACAAGACGTGAAATTTCTTCGAAATATCAAGGAGCTCAAGGCAGACGTCGTCCACACCGGTATAAGAATCAATTACTTATTTGTCGTGTATGCTTCATCTTCATATGTAAACAAAATGAGAAGAAATAAAAATGCACATATTTGGTATGCTAGGGCATCTTAACTTTAATAAGCTGAAAGTGATGGTGCAAAAGAATTTGGTTCATGGATTACCAAATTTAAGTGATTTTAGTGGTGAAAATATATGTGAAGGCTGTCAATATGGAAAAGCTCATCGTCTTCCATTTGAGAGGTCTATCTCTAGATGAAAAAATACCTTTGGAACTTATTCATACAGATTTAATGAGGCCGACTCAAACTCCTTCTTGCTCTGGATTCGTTTATATGTTACTTTTTGTGGATGATTTCTCAAGGTTTACATAGGTTTATTTTGTGAGAAACAAATCTAAAGTTTTCTCTAGATTTCTTGAGTTTAAAGAAACTATGGAATGAGAATTGGATACAAAAATCAAGCGACTGCGTTCGGATAACGGAGGAGAGTTTACATCCACCGAGTTCCTCTCTTTTTGCCGTAAACGTGGCATTAAAAGAGAACTTTCATGTGCTGAAATGCCTCAGCAAAATGGAGTCGTAGAGCGCAAGATTCGACACTTAATTGAGACTTGCAAAAGTTGGTTGCATGCCAAAAATCTACCAAGAGCTTTATGGGCAGAGGCGATGAAGTGTGCTGCATACGTTATTAATCGAGTGCCCCTCGGCCCAATTTATATGCAGTCGCCGTATGAGTTGCTCTTCAGCGAGAAACCGGATGTAAAGCATCTCAAAGTTTTTGGATCTATTTACTACGTTCACGTACCAGAGTCGCAAAAGAGCAAGTTGGATTCAAAGGCCAGAAAGTGCATCTTTGTAGGATACGACAAGAGGAAAAAAGGGGTGGAAATGCATGGATCCGAAATCAAAAAAGTTTGTTATCTCCAGAGACGTTGTCTTTGATAAATTGTCTACCTTCTATGAGCATGAGAAAGCTGAAACTCTCCAGCCAAATTCAGTAAACTTGGAGCAACAACCTCTAATACAAGATACTTCAACTTCCATTCAAAACTCTCAATGTTCGTCTAGAGAGAGCAAAGTGAAAGGGGGAGCTCAAGTTCTAAGGAAGATGATGAAGAACAAAAAGACACACCATTGGAGCAGCAAAATCAACAACCACGCAGGAACATCAATAAACCATCCCGTTTTCGGGATGAATATTTTGTGAGCACGTATTTGTGTTACTTTGCAGGTCCATTTGATGATGAAGAGCCATCCTGCTTCGATGAAGCTCGAGATGTCAAAGAATGGGAGCTCGCAATGCATGAGGAGATGGCAGCCCTATTAAAAAATGAGACATGGTTCATTGTCCCTAAATCGGAAGGAGTGCAGCCCATCTCATGCAAATGGGTGTATAAAGTCAAAAGAAAGGCTGACGGCTCCGTGGAAAGATTCAAGGCGAGGTTGGTTGCTCGAGGGTTCTCACAGAAATATGGAGAAGATTATGAAGAAACATTCAGTCCCTTGGCCAAGATGACGTCGATCAGAACTGTCATAGCATTGGCAGTAAGCTTTGGATGGAAGTTATGGCAACTCGATGTCAAAAATGCATTTCTATACAAGGAGCTTGATAAGAACATTTACATGGAGCAGCAACCTAGGTATGTCTCTTCTTCACAACCTTATTATGTTTGCAAGCTTCGTAAAGCTTTATAGCTTAAAACAAGCTCCACGAGCTTGGTATGGGAAGATCACTGAATACTTGCAATTTTGTGGATATATTGCTTCAAATTCTGATCAAAGTTTGTTTGTTAAGAAGAAAGGGAACCTGCATATTGTCGCACTTCTATACGTAGACGATATGATTGTAACAGGAAATGATGAACTTGAAGTTGCAAAATTACGAGAGCAATTGCAGATATGCTTTGACATGAAAAATATGGGAGAATTAAATCACTTTCTCGGATTGGAGGTGGAGAACTTGAAGAATGGAATTTTTGTCCATCAAGAAAATTATGCGAAGAAGATGATAAGCAGACTTCTTCCGGACTGCACCAAGAAGTGTTCTACTCCTCTTGAGGCAAATCTAAAGTTGAGAAGAGGAGAAGGTTCATTCTTAGAAGATCCTCGTCCATATCGAGCTTTAGTAGGAAGTCTCATTTATTTAACTATTAGAAGACCGAATATTTCTTTTGTTGTGGGTCTTGTGAGCAGGTTTATGCAATCTCCGAGGAAACCACACCTCCAAGCAGCCAAGAGAATTTTGAAGTATGTTAACAATACTGCTGATCTATGGTTATTCTATAAAAAAGGAGCAGATATGTCATTGTTTGGCTATACCAATGCCGACTTAGGAGGGAGGAGATTTGGATTATCGAAGGTCTACATCGGGTTATGCCTTCTTCTGTGGTCCTACATGTATCTCGTGGTGTAGCAAAAAGCATTATTCAGTTTCACTCTCAAGTATGGAAGTTGAATACAAGGCCTCATCATTGGCAGCTCAAGAATGCTATAAAGCTTGCATCGAATCCAGTTTGTCACGGAAGAACGAAACACATTGAACTCGAGCATCACTTTATTCGGGAAAAGGTTCTCGATGGAGCTATCTCTACACTTGAGGTGTGCAGCAGCGATAATGTTGCAGACATATTCACAAAGTCCCTTCCCAAAGGACCATTCGAGAAGTTGCGAACTGTGCTCGGTTTGAGGTTTCGGAAAATCGCTTTAAGGGGGAATGTTGAAAGTTAAAGCTGATTTCCTTTCTTTTCTTGAGCAGGCAACTCTCATTTATTGTACCTGCTCATTTATCTCTTTTATCTCTTAGCTTCTCTCAATCTTTATTGTTGTCTTTATGTTGTAGTCTAGAATTTTCTGTTGGCATTTTAAAAGGCTCCCTTCTATCTTTCCAAAGCAGCAGAGTAAGAAAACTTGAATAGAGACTCCCCATTTTTTTGCTCCCAAAATACTACTATTGTTATTTTTCCCTTTCCATTTTCTTGAGCTTTTATGTTCCCCTTCACTTTGGTTTTGGTTTGATCTTGGGCTAGTGAATATATTTCACTATATATTTATTCATAGGTTGGACACAATATTTATACTTCATGTGTACCTTAAGTGCGACACATACACACACCAAGCTCTTCTCATTAAGTTGACCAAGGGCACGATTTAAGGTACGTTATTTTGCCTCATGTACTCTTGTCATATTATGTTATCGTGTACGCATTGACTGACTAAACGGTGGTATACGTTCAGGAGGAATTTGTGGGAGGTGGCGAAATCAAATTATAGAGCAATGTGAATGGCATGGCGCGTGGATGAGTTCTTCAGATCCATGGAGACGGGCGCGTGGAGGTTGTTAACGTTCATGAGATGGAGATGGTAGTTTGGGTTTCTCTGGGAGGTCATCACGTTATACTACATCATCAAAAGTGATACGTCGTGTCCCTTTTGCGGCCGAATCCCGGGATTTACTTCTCTTGTGTGGTTTGCTTCGAGGATATTTATTTCAATATATGCCACTCTTGTTATTGCTCCCATAAATGCAAGCACAGTCACAACGGCTGTCACTCTCTCTTCTTGGACAATTAGTACACATAGTTGCAAACCAAAGGAGTTCACCAATCTGCAACTGTTTATGTCACTAATGAGGTAATTATTTTATTACTGTTATTAAATTGTGTATTATATCTTATAAATTTGTGCGCGTCGCAGAGGAGGACTAAGGTAGTTGAGCAAGCTAACACTCACCCACCAACATCAATTGCAATTGTTGTACATTCAGAGAAAATTATTCACTAAAAATCATTCCAAAACTGGTTGGCATTAAATTCAGTTTCTGCTAAATTTCGTTTTATCTTATACATACATTAATTAATGTGACTGACATGCTCCATAATCTGGTGTTCAGAAAGTGGCGACGGCCACATTCAGACTATTGGAAGAGGCGCCCAACCTCTGCGCCATCCATCTTGTGAAATAATGCTACTGTTTTTGTGTTTCAATAACATGTTTTCAGCCGGACAACCAAAATTGTATCGTTCTAGTACGCGTCTTATGTTAATTTATGAATTCATATATGTGATGCTTTCTTTGATTTATTTACTTTAAATATTATCATTTTCACTGCATCATTAGAGTGTTAGCAGTAACGCCCGCGGCGAGGCGAGCGGTGACCTGCGCCTGCGGGCATCGTCATTTTGTTGCCGTTGGAGACCGCGGGGGGGTGGCAGGCGGGGGCGCATGTGCGACCGCTATGGCGAGGCGGGTGCCCGCCACGCGGCGCCACCCCATGCTGCCACGTCATCGGGCCGTTGAAAAAATCTGATTTTTCATTTTTTTTTTTTTTGAAATAGTTTTCAAACACAATTTCAATTATAAATACCCCTTCTTCATATCATTTCTACATCAAACTTTCAATCTTCTCAATTCTACACTTCAAAAATGCCTCTATCTCGTTATGAACATCGAGCATTGGCGTTTCGTGCCATCCAATTACAAGAGGAGATAGATGCAGAGGAGGCCAAAATACGAGAGCGGGAAGAATGGTGATCGGCGAGACACAAAAAAAAATAGATTGAGCGGGATCATGAGGGGGGCTTCGAGCAACTTTGAGCGGATTACTTTTCCTCGGAGCCCACGTATCCGGCGAAAATGTTTCGACGCCGATTTCTCATGTGGCGACCTTTGTTCATGTGAATTTGCGAAACATTGGCAGCGCGCCACCCCTACTTTGACGAGCCCGCTTTTCGTGCTCTTTTTGGGGTAGTCCTTGCCCTAGAAAGAGTGCTTTCTTGTGTGTCTTTGTGTGTGTTTGCGTCGGGGAGGACGCGCTTTTGGGTGCTGCAGGGTGACACTTGGGCAAGATCAGGCCACCCCCTGTGAGATAGGTAAAATCCCGAAGATTACCTTGGCAAGGCACTCTGACATCTTGCCAAGACATGGTACCACGCGGGAGCTGAGCCTGACCGACGAGCTGACATGAAGCCAAGAAAGTGACCGAGTCAAAGAAGAGCGGGAAAAAGGACGAGGAATGATGTAGGGGACAGAGGGTAAACTCAGGAAGTAGCTTGGAGACCAAGACAAGAACTCTGGCAGACTTGCACGAAAAGGGAAAGATTATGCGCAAGCTCTTCCTGTGCCGCGGAGATATCTTTTGCCGAAAGGGGAAAGTCAAGCTGTCGTAGTTGGAATGAGACAAATCTGCCCAGCCTGAAGCCAGGGATGTCTCCATCGGGTGGTCCAAGACCCAAGCGAGCTACTGACCTCACCCACCTACCGCCTCGAGATGCGCGCAGACCAAGCCAAAGTGGAGTATACTTAGGCTCCCAACAACCACTTTTCACATATGATTATAGTGTGACGGTTCAAGAGTGGGAAGAAACATCTCTCTCCTTAGTTTCTCTGCACTTTTCTCTCTTTCATTTCCTTGTACTCATGAGTGAATGGTGAGGAAGATAAACAAGTCCTAAGGGCAAACTACTTTATGTTTGTTGCTTTTGTTTACTATGCCCGAGCTACGGCTTGCCAGAGAAAGCATTTTATTTCCGTTTGATTTCTATTAAGTATGGTTTCGATTATATTTGTTTTTCTTTCATTTATGTTTATGATGATGAAGCGTGAGTAGTCGGCTTGGTTGGGCTCGAGGTGAGACACGTTGAGTCAAGGCCATAAGAGTCGTGAGGTCTAAATGTCCTTAGAGCTTTGAGTGGGTGTTCCCAAAGCTCTAGACCCGTTGAGTCAAGGTCATGAGAGTCGTGAGGTCCAAATGTCCTTAGAGCTTTGAGTGGGTGTTCCCAAAGCTCTAGACCTGATACCCATGTTATTCATTTCCTTGAGTGTTAACTTGCCGGTAGCCTTGAGGGGAGGGGTAGCTACAAGCGATAGCCGGAGTCAGACATTGAGTGTCTCTTTGTCCCGGGAAGTGCGCCTGGAGTGGGTGATTGTAGTTGTCGGACTTGGGCAAAGGGCTACTAGCCACTCCCTTGGACCGGCCTTTGGCTAGTTAGGCTGCCTAGTGAGTCAAGCTGTTGGGGCGGGAAACCTAGTGAAGTGTCTTCCTAGGGAAAGCGTTTTGGCAAGGGGGTAAGGCAGGGGGTCTCTGTACTTCGTCCTAAAACCTAAGGACAAGTTGGGGTTGGGGGGCCTGGTGTACGTGACGATCAAAAAGCGGTGCCTACCTCTTGGTACCTTTAACCAACGACACACACTTAGAGGCGAAAATCCTTGAACCTATGACCGACGTCTTGACCAACATCTCGACGTGTGGATCCCTTGGCCCAACTGCTTTAGTTATTTGATTTACATCTTGTGTTTAGTTTTCAGCTTTTATTTTTTGCTCAAGATCCATCTCTTAGTGTATCCCACTGAGACCGTCAGCCCGATGACACCTTGCCCAACGGGCAACCCCATATTCAACTGTGACAAACCGAGTAACTAGACAACCAGCTCTCTTGGGTTCGATCCCTTTGCTTACCACATACGGAACTATGTGTCAAACTAGAGGTAAAATATAAATATTGTCTTTGGCACGGTGGAGCTCTTAACGACAAGTTCCGGCGTCCGCCAATTTCCAACAACTTCCCGATGAAACGGGCCGATACGGACTACATCCAGTTCAAAAATGCATGGCGGCATTGCGGCAGCTCACGTATGGTGGTCCGTTCGATCAATTCGACGAGTACTTGCGGATTGCCGACTCCATCGGACGGGAATGCTTGAAGAAATTTTGCCAAGGAGTCGTTGTTGCATTTGGGGACGAGTACTTGCGGCGGCTGACTTCTCGGGATGTTGTGCGGCTCCTCCAGATGCACGAAGCCAAGCACGGTTTCCCAGGAATGCTCGGAAGTATCGACTGCATTGGACATGGAGAAATTGTCCAGTGGCTTGGAAGGGCGCACACACCAATTTCAAAAGGGGATGTCCAACCATCATCCTGGAAGTTGTCGTCTCCACCGATCTCTGGATTTGGCATGCATTTTACGGGGTCACGGGCTCCAACAACGACATCAATGTGTTGAATCAATCGCATGTATTCACAGCGGCGGTCAATTTCACGGCGAACAATACGGAGTACTCGATAGGCTACTATCTCGCCGACGGCATTTATCTGAACTGACCAACATTCGTCAAGACTTTGCCGTGTCCGACAGAGCCGAAGAGAAAACTCTTGCAATAAAGCAAGAGTCCACGAGGAAAGACGTCGAGCGGGCCTTTGGAGTCCTCCAAGCACGATGGGCCATCATACGAGGACCGGGGAGGTTGTGGTACGTCGAAAACTTGACTGAAATCATGTTAGCATGCATTATTATGCATAACATGATAATTGAAGATGAAGGCCCAAACGTC
>JAYJMF010355319.1:0-10681 GCA_036873715.1 Salvia sclarea | reverse complement strand
CTTGATAGGAGCTGCAAATTGAGCTCAACCGAATTATTCTTCCCACTTCCAAGCTCAACCGGTTTAATACACTTTGAATCCACAAATGTAGGAATCATCTTGACCAATTCCTACACAGAAACAAGTGAAGAAAGAACAAAACAATAAACAAATAATTAGAGTTAAATAATAACTCCATCAGTATATATTTCTAAGATGCATAAGTCCACCTCATGCCAAAAAACTATCAACGTTATTTCAAGGCCAATTTTTCGGTGCTAAAAAATCCACTTGTTTGATTAAGTTAATGTTAGGAACTGCTACCGCCACTACTACATCATAATATGATATTGTCCGCTTTGGATCGAGTACGCACGGATTTGTTTTTGGGCTCCTCCCAAAAGGCCTCATATATAGAAGGCAATTCTCCTTCTATCTTCCGATGTGGGACTTGGGTTTGCCAACCCCAACAATTAAATTTACCAAAAGTCCACTTTTTAATCCTCAACTTTTTGGATTTATATAAACTTCAAACCTTTTCCAAGCGCTACATTGAGGAATTACAAAGGGAAAATATTAGCGTTGTAAATGGCAAGCAATTTGGCAAATTGATTTTTGAGGTAATCGCGAGCAACAGTCAGAAGATGAGGTTAGTTTGATAAATTTGTCGCCAACTGTTTGATGAATTGCCCCACTGAACTTATTTTATTTGAGTAATATGCATTTGTACCTTCATGCAGAGGCCTCAGATTCATGCGCCAGCCCATATGATATATGCTACCTTACACTTGCCTTTTTCTCTACTTCTTGCAGTATGTCAGTATGTTTTGGTGTTTGGAGCATTTTTTAACTTGTTGAAACTTACTTCTTCATGCAACCATTCTCACATATGCACACATAAAGAAAAAGGAGATCAGTTAAATCTTGTCTTGTGATGGAGTTTTTGACTCATCTATATGAGTAGCTCTCTTTGTGTAAATGGGATCATAGAAAAGAAGAGTACAACCACGGGGCCAACGACAAATTTTGATTTTCATAAGCATGATTCTTGATAAATAGAGCGATATAGCCAAACCAAAGCAGTTGGTGTCCCGGTCGGGCCTATGGAAGATGTCAAAGGTATATCAATTTGCTCCTTTTTGCCTCATCTGATTGCATTGTCAGGTTTTATGGATAGAGCTTTACCTTTTACACAATGAAATAATTACCTTGCATTTCTCATCTTAACTATGACTCTTTAAAGAAGATAGCAATTCATCATTTCAAATGCTTTCAGTGGTTGTGTGTTTTTACTGTAAATTACATATTTTAAGCATATATTTGCAGCTAGCAGAGTTGGGACTTGGGGGGCCATCAGTACAGATGATTCAGACTCAGGAAATAAAGAGATTAATTAGGAGATGTCCACGAAGAAATCTGTATTTGGAGGCTGCAAAGAAAACTCTAATCTTGGTATTGTTTCCAAAATCTCAAGTTCAGTTTGCAGATGCTTGCTGCATAAATTCAGATAGTTTTCCTCTTATGCATAATGTTAAAGTGTGTATGTGCCTTATTCAGTTTGAATTTCCTTCTACATTAAGTGTGCCTTATTGAGACTGATATATGGGACTAGTTCTGTGTGATAATTATATAAGCTTATTTCAAAGAGCTTATAAACTCAAAACAGTTTATAAGATGTGCAAGTATTTGGATAATTGAGCTTATAAGCTATAGATATTAAATCTAAAGAGAGATGAAATTGAAGTGTATATATTGGAAATGATAAACCATAATAGGGGTATTTTTATAAACTGAATTATTACTTAGTTAATCTAGTCATCCAAACACTTAATATTTTTTAGGAACTTAATATTGTGGAGCTTTCTAAACTATTTAGAAGCTTATTTTACCAAACACTTTAGAAGTGCTAATAAGCTCCTAAACACTGTATTACAGAACTTATAAGTTCAGCCAAACATCTTTTAACTCATTTGATGCTTTTTAACTATGATTTGTGTAAATTCTCTCCTTAACAAGAGTAACATTATAATGTGGAAGTAGTTCTTCATGTTTTTGAGTTGGAGCAGAAAAGTTAAGGTGATGTCCGAGGTTTTAGTTGTGAGTCATAAACACTTTGACACTTGAATTTCTTTGTGCTATATGCTGAAGCATACACCAGAAGGTACACTCTCTTAGAATCTTGAACGGAATATGACTTGAACGTCAGAGTCTCTCCCCAGAGGTCTTTTCCGTCTCTGTTTTGCAGACTTCTCGACGTCCGTTTGAGCTGTAGTGCAGTGTCGACAAACCCATATCCGACTCGTGACAAGGTAATTTTGCGTTCTTATTTCATAGAGCTTAAACTCGGAGCTAACAAGTGTACTTTGTGACCTGACTGACCCATGGAAGGGGTTCCAACAATTGTCACATCGTCCAAAAAAAAATAAACCTCTCGTTTGAATCTTTAAAATATGGGTGCATGAGCGAATTTTCACTACTGGAATGCAGCATTGGAGCGCCATAAGTCTCGAATTTCTCATCGTTTTTTTTTTCAATTTCTTATACTATCTTGGTTTCGTCGAGGGCTTCATATGTACATATTTAATTTTACGACACAACCATGTTTAGCCATTAAATTTGGTGTTTAAAATATAAAAACTTGGCATAATACCACAATTCTGCTCTTGTGCCCTTTATGAACATTCAATGAAAGGTCCGAATTTTAGTCTTTTAAGGTTAATTTTTTAAACTAAGCCGAAGGGCATACTATAAAGTAAATCAATAAATCTATTCAGCCACGCTGTGACCAGCGACACAGACCTCTTTTAGTATCTAATCTTAATAAAATGTTAGTTTAAGTTCATTTTTTATTTCATTTCTATTTTTTTTTTTGTTTTGTTTTGCCTTTTATTTTATTTTCGCTCTTCTTCATATTATGCATCGAAAACCCAAGTTGACGAGGTGACATACACTTTAATTTTATAAATACTAAATAAATATGTATAAGTTAGATGTTTTAAATAAATATATTATATGATATGAGTTAGAAATCAAATTGATATAAGGAATAAATCGCTTCTAATGCAAATCGGTCAGATTTTTTAAAAAAACGATTGCCCTGTGGATGGCCACACTATGTCCAAATAGCACTACTCTTATATAATGGATTCAAGAGAATATGCTATATTTTTCTAGGGTAGGTTATGTATTGTTTTTTTCAATCAATAAACATATAATTTCAATTTAATTTTAGAAAACTCGTTTGCACTCGTGGACCTCGGAGTGTTTAATAAACAAAGCTCGAGCTCGACTCTAACAAAGAAGTCAAATATGAGCTTATCACTAGTCGACTCACCCCGTCTCAATTACAATATATACCCCTAATATGAAGAGTCCATTTATTGTATTTGAGAGTCTATAACTCGAAGAAGAAGAAGAAGAAGAAGAAGAAGAAGAAGAAGAAGAAGAAGAAGAAGAAGATGATGATGATGACGACTTGGTAGAGAGGAGTTGCTAGGGAAAGAATGTCAAGAAATTGGTCCCTACATCTACAATGTATTCAGGTAAATGCTATTGCTTGTTACTGTAAACTAGTTATTCCATACAATCTAGGGACCCTCCCACTACCATAACCACTCAAATTAGCTAGCCACTCCACTCAACCCCAAGCCTATATATATATCTTAATTTTCCTTTCTTAAAGGTTAAGGTATTTTTCTTGCTCCAATTGCTCCCAACTCGCGTCGACCCGTACCATTCTTGCTAGTGCAATTTGACACGTGACTCGACTTGACTCGTCGTTTCGCTAAACCATGTAGCCATTATCATGCTTAAAAGGGCTAATTGTGCATGCCGACATAAGGTGATTTACTTCCTTCATAAAACCCAAGAGACGAAGGAAAAAGGGTGGTAGCTAGCTAGGGTGGACAATTACTGCAACCCTTGAAGTTGGATAAGGGGTAATTAAAGAATAATTCAATGTGCCCATTAATGTGATCTAGTTATAGCAAGCTTGTGAAACAAAATGTTAATACACCATCTATATATTACAAATTGTCAAATTCGAGGATATCTCTCAAATCATTTTTTAGCACGTTAATTCATTTATGGCCATACATATATACCTCATGAGATTTGACCTCCTATTGATGTGAATAGCAAATTAAACGATAAGACTTTCAAAAACTCATCGAGATGTAGACTCTCACACTATAATTAATTATTTATTTATATATAGGAGGGTTTCCTGTAATAACATCAAAGTTTGACATAATTCGTACTTTTCAAAGTCTTTTATTTAATTGAATACTATTGGTGTGTATTTGAGAGGCACCTGGACCAGGTGGTATTATTGTAGAGGCATTAATGAGTAGTGAGGATGAAAAGTCAAGTCTTTATCTCCCACTCTCTCCTTATCACAAATGCTATTTATTGGGTTGTATGAGTATGAGTAGTAAGATTTCTCTTTGTGTTCCCTTTTTTGAGAAAATGGATTACTACAGTAGTAATTAAATTAATTGCAACATGCATGTAAAATTAAAATAGTATGTGGAGATTACTTGATTCTAACCTTCCATGCTTCAACTCTCCCATCTACCTGGGGACCTCAGTGAGAGATCATATCTTATGGGACCCCTCCCCCACTCAAACCACCCACCCCCACCCCACATATATATCTTTGTGATTATTCACTAGTTTATTTGTAGGTTCAATTTATGGTTTTAACCTTTTTTTTCCACCTCTCCTATCTACTTATGAGAACTGAGTTTTTTAAAGGGTTGGCCTCTAAATTACTATTAATTTTATCTCATTTTGCTACCAATCAGAATTTTGGCTTATAGTAACACACCTCTAATTGTAAAGAACGACGTCATTTCCCCAACACCTAATAACACGACGTCATCCTTGCTGGTACGATACGTTTTAATTATGTCCTGTCAATTTTTTAGCATTCTATGTCATATTACTTAAACCGAAATCATGATTGGTAGCAAAATGAGAAAAAAAAATTAATAATTCAATAATTTACAGGCGAATTTTAAAATTGGTAAGAATTAATAAAAGTTCAGTAGTTTACAGTGTAATAATAACTTTTTTTAAGTTTTCGATAAGTCATATGTCTCTTTACAATTCAGGTTGGTCATAGGAATTTTGTGTAAAATGCAGATAATTTGATGATTTTACAAGTATATGTATTAGCAAAAATGAAACATTATTGATGCCCCTCCGACCCACCTTACAGTCTCTACCACTATATATACACGTGTCACGTGTCCAAGTGAATTAAGCCACGTCGACTAGTTATTTGGATGTTGAAACTTATCAACTGTAGAAATATGTGTTAATACTAATTAATAGTAGTATGAATAAGCAGCATATATGACTCGCCAAGAATAGTAGTATTAATTCCATTAATGTGTATTCCTTATAAAATCATGTTTGATTTCACACGTGTAACGATAAATCACCATTTCTTTTACGGGATTGTATTTAATTTTACTCATTTTTTCTTTACTTTTCTTATAAATTAGAAAAATAGAATCAAGAATAGTATTGTCACCTTTAACTTATTTAAAATTGCGGACGTCGCATCGCCAAGATCTTATCCATGCCGATGATGAATTGATAATGATGCACGTCAACCAACTCTATATATAACTCGTCCTTTTATTTTATATAATAATACTACTACTACTATGACGAACTATACAGAATTTTATACACTTCGATCCTTTTTTTATTCGTAATTTGATTCATATCTGAACTTATTTTTATCACATACTACTATATTAATTACTAGCATTTGCCTTTCGTGAGATGTATGAGATCCCTTAGATTTCATATACAAAAAATTAAATAAAGATATAATTTTATTATATTTATAGTTTTTAAAACAAAAAACTCTTAAATGGAGAATCAATTACAAATCATATATTGTGCTTACTTATTCTTAAGATAATCCTCTTCATGGTTACATTTTGTGCTCATTTGCATATACCAATAGTGATATTTAATTTGAAATTTTAAAACTTTTCATCAAAAGAAACTATCAATTACAAAAGTGTGTGTATTATGGGTCATTAAGCATCGATCCTTTTTATGTATTATTTCAATGATTTACTCCTTTCGTCTCACAAATATTGTCGTCAATTGAGTAGACACGGATTTTAACAAATGCGGTTGATTTTGGTAGTAGTGAAGAGTGAGTCCCACATAAAATTGTATTATTAGTGTAGAAGTGTTTTAAATATATGTAAAAGTAAGGGTATAAAATCAAATATGGTGTGGTGTCATTTTTCGAAAATGAAAAGTGACTAATTTTATGAGACGTGCCAAAATAAATAAAAGAATGTGAGAAAATATGTGGAGGCGGGAGGGAGTATAATATAATTTTAATTTACATGAGATGTCTTATTTCATAAAATTCGTAACTAATGAAAAATAATGATTTTGTTAATTAGAATTACATATGAAACTAACATTATCATTAATAATTTGAAAAAAGAGAAAACAAACGAAAAGGAAAATATTTACAAATATGTAGTAGACATCGTTAATTTGTAATTATAAGTCATTTGGAAATTCTAAATTGTCACAAATTTTTCATTTTAAATATATTTTGCAAAATACTTATCAAATTAAAGCGCTTGTGTCAGTAATTTTTATTTCAAGATTATATATTGCATGTAATTTCATGAATGGAATAGCATAATTTCGAAAAAGAATAAACCATATAAATAAAAGTAGTAGTTTTTTCCCACATAAAACAGTCAACTAACTACGCAAACTAAGGTTTTCCAAAAAAACACCATGCAAACTACTTGCAAAATTGATTAACTAATTTAATTTTCCATTAATTTTCTAAGAAACTATTAAATCCTCATTTCAGATTGATTTCAAATCTAATAAATTGAAGTTTATCCTTTTAATATAGAATGAATGGAAACATTTATTATTCTTCTAACATACGCAATTAAGTAATTTGTTTGTCTCCATTCCAAGAATTATTTATGCAATATCTTGATACGGATCGAATATTTTTATATTCAAAATTTTAGGTTTTAATTTGGTTCAGTTCAAATTGATTTATTTTAAAAATGAATAAGATCCCAAAACACGACTAATTATATACAACTTTATATATATATATATATATATATATATATAATAAAGGGAAAATTACATATATTATCCTAACGTATGATATTTTTACATATCATGTGTCATAACTTAAGCATAATTGCAAATAGACCCATAACGTATTAAAATTTTTGAAATCTGTGTCCTGATGACCGAATTCCAGCCAACTTGTGTGGTTTTCCGGCGTTCCAACTAGGCAAGTTTGCCAGAATCCGGTCATCATGACACAGATATTAAAAAAATTTGATACCTTATGCGTCAATTTGCAATTATGCTTAAATTAAGACACAAACATAAAAATGTGCATACGTTAGAATAATATATGTAATTTTTCCTATAATAAATATATACTACTTTTATTTATATTTTGGGTATTTATTTTCCATAGTTTTCGAATTTCTTGATTTCTTGATTCGAATTTGATTATAAATTTTTCGGATCAATCCGAATTACGCAAAAATTCGAACTGAAATCTGAATCCTCAACGTATAAATTAAATGAGCAACCACAAAAGAAGGATTATGGGAGTTGGTATGAAATATAATTGGATCCATATTGTTGTTAGTGTTATTATTATTGTTGGATTAAATTAAATTAAATTAAATTCCGATGGTCCTATATATGGTGGTCCAAGTGCATGCATCTGCATGTTTCATCATAAATCTTTTGTGTGGTATTACTATCACCGCGTCGCGTGTATATACACATACATACATACATACTAAATGTAGCCCTACCAACTTTCGGCGACGTGTGTATACCCTCATTTACAACACACTTACTTTAACAGTCAAAACCTATCTTAACTTCATATTTAGCTATATTATTACTCTACGCCACTAATTAATAAACATAAGAATTATCTTCTGGATTCAATTAACGAGTCAAATCAATTAATAGTTAATACTACTACTTACTAAAATGGTCGATGGGTAACGTTAGAATTTTCTATCCTAAAAAGGTATTATATAACTCAACTAGTACAATTTACTACACCCTCCGTCCCAATTAAATTGAGACATTTCCTTATTAAGACGCCTTTATTACACTCACAACTTTAAATAATATATATTTCTATTATTACTTTACGCTACTTTTCAACCCTCCTTAATTCCCGTGCAGGAAAGAGATGTCTCAAAATAGCTGGGATGGAGGGAGTTTTTAATATCCCATTATTAATAACATTATTATTAAATTCACTTAATTATAATTTGACTCCGATATATATAAGACATTGAAATTAAATTATATACTGCCTCGTCCCCACAAATTAAAAGTGAACCAGTTGGGAAAAGATAATTATGTTCAATAAATAAAGTATGTTAATTTTTGCCAAGCTAATGTGCCAAATAATTTCCACCAATATTGGACCACGCGGACCAAAAACGATAACGCCAAATATCTCAAGAATTTTATGTAATGATTTTCACAACTCCAGAACCGCACCCATAATTAGAGTCACATATATATCTAAACTATTATAACAATTTAATTTAATGCCGAGATGGTGACTTGCAGGGGAGAATGATGACGAAGTATAATTACTATATATATATATATACACGATATTGGTAATTGTATAAAAATATCATATAATATTGCACCGTATGCAACATATATATAATAACAATAGATGATGATGATTTCATTTAATACAAGAAAAGTATTCTTTTCATAATTAATTATATATATACAGCACAGAAAAAGAAAAAACATATATATAAAAAAAAATGAATAATTCATATTTATTTCGTTGTTGAAAGGAAGCAACGATTACTTGTTCAAATTGACAACTAGTACTACTACCCATGTATTGATTGAGGTCATGTTTGGGCAGAAAATAATTCGTCAGACTTGCCTAAATTAAAAGGCAGTAACTATATCACTCCATAATTATATAATACCCATCTACTATCACTATGTGCAGAAATGGTGACTGTTTGATTAAGGGAAACAATAACAATTAAATCAAACTAGGAAATTGTAGCAGTCACATCTCCACCAACTCTCATAATGTGTGCCTTAGCTAGATATTAGTCGAATCACACACGTAGCTTACCGTGCGGCCGCCCCCACGGTAGTACTCATGGCGTGGCTCCTCGATCGTGGCCTTGACCCTTGCCCGAACCCGACGTCTCGTGCTCGTGCTCGTGCTCGTGCTCCACCTCGTCCCATTCTAGGTTCACCCCGAATAATCTCAACCTCTTCGAATTCCCGTTTCTTCCTTTTACATTATTCTCTGCAATTAACATAAACGATCAGATTAATTCATTGACTATTCGCTGAGATTCAGCCCTTTATATCATTATTAATTTGTGAACAAGCACAATTACAACAAGTGTACTACTGCGGCTAGCTAGTGATTAGGTTAAATTCGTTATCATATGTACACACAGAAAGCAATGAACAAGTGTTCTTAATAAAAATAGAGGCGCACTAATTTGGCATAGGTGGAAGCACATGGAGACAACTTTTTTTAATTATTTTTCAAGGTTCGAATTTTACAAATTTTGTGCAAATAATCATGCAAAATCTAGTAAATCTAAGTTAGAAAAGGGTAGAATATCCGAATTGGGAAAGGAATTAAGTGCACATGAGCTTTTGGCATTAACAAAAACAGTAAAAAAATAGGGTTTTGAATTTATTTTGTAGTTACCTGCATGAGGATGAGGGCAGTCAGTTTGGTACAAAACAGAAGAATTATTAGGATAAGGAAGGGAAGTGTAAAGCAGGCCGCACGGCGGCGGAGGCACAGCGGCGGCGTTCCTCCGCCGCCATCCGATGAAAAGGCGGCCGAGGTCGCCGGCGTGGCGCGCGAATAGCACGACATCGCCGGCGTCGAGCCTCTTCTCCTTCACAAAACGGCTCCACCCCTTCGTCAACACATAGCTCTGGCTGCTATTCCAATACGAGTATCGAAACCGCCACGATTTTCCGATCTCATCCTCAAACCCCAGCAGCAGCCCCTTCTCCCCGCCGCCGCCGCCGCCGTTCAAGGGGAAGTATTTCTCGGCGTGCTGCTTCGGTATCACCAGCCGGTTCAGCTTCCCCACGTCGCTCGGCGTCAGCGGCTTCTCGAACAGGGGCTCCTTCGCGGCGGCGCCGCCGTCCTCCGCCGCCGCAGGCAACTCCTCCGCCGGCAGCTCCCCGTCGTCTTCCGTGTTGAGGTTGAGGCGGAAGGCGGCGGCGTGGGAGCGGAAGACGGCGGTGGTGGAAGGGGTTTTGGAAGAGGGCTCCATCATGTATGGAGATAGCCAATGGTTGATTGGCATTTTTTTTGTAGTAGTGATCAAAATGGAAACAAAACAGTGGGATTTAAAGGGGAATTCAAATGAATTGATCAAATTTGGTATTAATTGTGCAAACAGTGTGTTTCTCCTTTTTCTCTGGCAAATAATTTGAGTATTTTATTGATGTAGGAAACTGTGGGACTATTTGATGATGAACAGTGAAGCAGCTTGGCCAAAATAGATTTTGTGTGGGTGGGCCTTATGAAATATGTGTATTGTTGTATATGTGACTGCATATGTATATACCAAGAGTTGGAGGACCTATGTGCAAAACCTACAAGTGGAGAAGTTAG
>JAYJMF010355318.1:0-29205 GCA_036873715.1 Salvia sclarea | reverse complement strand
ACAGCGACCTGTCCAGCTTTGCAGAGCCCATCCACCATGTGCAGAATCATAACATGATTAGGCTTGCATAGCTTAAACGCAACAACCTTTTCGAACAATTTCACGGCATCGGTAGCCTTATCCTCTAAAAACAGCCCCTTGATGAGAGCGCTGGCTGTCACGACATCTGGCTCGTAACTCCTCTTGTAAAAGAAGCCCATTAGAGCATAAGCAGAGTTTACATCTTTCAAGAGACAGCAACAGTTAACAGCAATACTCATACTGTACTCGTTAACCGGAACACCCACCCGAAGCATTTCATCGAACACAGAAAGGGCAAAAGAATACTGCTCAATCTTTACAGTAACACTCAATAGATTGTTGTACATAAGAAAAGTAGGTTTCCTCTGCATACTCTTCATTTGGTGAAACAATTGAATAGCATCATTTAACTCTTTAACACGACTGAAATCTATGTTGTAATTGTATGGCTTAGCTGATAAAACCCTTTCACTAGAGAAATTGGAAGACAAGATTGAGAATGGAGGATAGAGAATTGGCGATTTCACACCCAGAAAAGCCCTAACACTACGGAAATCGGAAGAGAATTGATGTGAAAAATTAATACCCGATTGATTGAGAAATACTCTTCCATGAATTAGTTTTTAAGCTGAGACAAAAGAGTGTCGACAACAAACGTCGTCGTTTCCTATTATTGCTGAAGATGGGCTCTCTTTGTTGGGCTTTTGAAATAGCCCAAAATGCAATGGGCTTCGATCAATTTAAACATCCATTATATTAATAATTAATAATTAATAATTGCAGAAATAGCATTTCAATGATTAAAATTCAAATAAATAAATGAAGAAAATAGAGTATCAAGAATGAGAGGATTAGGGGTCTCTTTTTTCTTTTTCCCCATTTTATTCAAATTAGTTTCGAAATTCCAATTACATACGCAAAACAATTAATGTGAGGCGCTTATTAAAAAAAAAAGAGATTGGGAAATTAACGAAATTCCAATTATTTGACAGAAATTAAATCACGAAATTAAAAATGGCGCGAAATTATACAGTTTACGCATGTGTGTAAAATGCAAATTGAGTATTAAATTTTAGAAGATGTGAAAGACTGAAAGTCACACCGAAACACGAAATTGAGTATTAATTTTGCAACTTAGTGTAATTTACTAATTTTTGGAATGACAGCAAAATGAATATCCAATTCCGCATCACTATTTCAAATATTATTTTTACACTAAGACGAAAAATTGTGTATTGATTTTGTGTCATTGTGAAAATTACCCCAAGACACAAAATTGTACTATTAATTTGCACGTCATAATTTCGCATCCAATTTTTTCTGGAAGAAAAAAATTGTCAATTTACAGTGAAAGTGACTAAAATTCACATGTTTTTATTTTGATGGCTATAATCATATTTAACTAAGAAAATTGGTTATTTAGATATATTAGCACTTCCAATTATCTTGAGTAAGCAATGTGAATATAAACTAATTCTTGGTTGCCATCAAATTCATATCTTTTTTTCGTATAACGAGAGAAATCTTCAACACCTGCATATACAAAGAGGCATCTCCCAAATATCAATAATTCATTACTTCAATCTTGTGTAATTGATAAGCAAAAGAGCATAAAATCCCGCTATCTCTACACAAATTAGTATTTATTGTGTTTTTTCTCAACACACACACACACACATAGGAAAAAAGTATCAAAATATCCATTTTAAGATAGTATAAATTATAATTGGCCCAGTAATATAAAAATATAAAAAAAATAACCTCACATCTCACCGGCTGACTCTCGTGAAATAGTATTATTACACTCCGTTTCACGAGTTGACCCTCATTTCAAGAGTTGACCCTCCTATCGAGTCTCGACCGGGTCGGGTCTGCAAGGAGCGTCGGCAAGATCAACTAACGGACCATGATAAACTCCATAATAATGTAACATATGCTCGAGTGACTTTATAGGTATTGAATAGTAATATTGGTGTTTTGATTAGTTCAACCTCTCTTGCTAATTCGGTCATAGCATGTAAATATTTTATATGAGGAAAAATACAAGCAAAAAACAATTAAATTTATATTGCAGCTCTTAGGTATAAACCTTTTGGTTACATTATTAAATTAACTACACATTGGAAAGACAAAATACATATGAACTCTCGGAGTTGCCAAATGTAGAAATGCAAAGAGAAGCATCAACGAAATATACGATCAAGAAAATATATTTTGCAGCTATAATAAGGCGATAATATAGGGATTTTAATTAATGGGATCTTTTAATAGTATGTTCTATTTTGGACTCTTTTTACTTTGTGATTTTACAATCCCACATAAATTGCTTTGTGATTCAAACCACCCACGCGTTTATTGTTGGTAATATAGTTTTTCAAGATATTACTATTATTTTTGCTGAGGTAATTGGTCTTAGTTTATTTGTTCACACGTGAAAATTCAAATAGTAAATTATTGGATAAATAATAATTTAATAACCAATTAATAAATGGCACACTATATATGCACATCAAATCCAACAAATTATTAATATACATTAGATCTCACAAATAGTGTATATCGGGTAGATATCAGGTTGTTACGATAACGATAATGCTAAACTCAAACACGAGAATACAATATGAACACAGACATGATAACACCACGATTTATAATTCGTGATGACACAATAGTAATAAAATAACCACAGAACATGATAAAAACTAAAATAATTGTTTAATGAAAGTAAAAATATTAATTATAACTGTTCTCATTGAGTCGACATTTAAGTATTCGAACCCAACAAATTCAGTCATGAAACTAACCTATTAATTTCGTACGTGTTCGTGAATGTGTTCGTGTATTGTGTATTTTATTATTATTATTATTATTATTATTATTATTTATTAATTAATTAATCAGTATAAATATCATCTAGATACGGTTACATAGGGCGTAGTTGCAATTCACAACCGTTTCTTTACCTAAAAAGGGAAAATGCAAATATCTTTTCATAAATATTTGAATCTCTTTCTATCTTTTTCTCCCAACTCTCAAATGGCTTCTCTTTGAAGCTCACAGCACACCTTCCTCTCTGTCACTCTCGCCTCCCCCTTTTTCCCCCTTTATCTTCAACCAAGCAAGCTATCAATCACGCCTTCCGCGTTTCCATCTCTCTATACTTCACAATTTCTCCGAAATCGGCGGTTTTAATGGAATCAAAGCTGCAGCGGCGCTTCACAATGGGGCGGCAATCATCCGGAGCCCCCGATATCGACGTCGCGATCGCCGCCGACGCCTCGGGAGGAATGGAGGAGGCGATGGACTCCGGCGTTAGGTTAATGTACTTGGCGAATGAAGGCGATTTGGAGGGGATTCAGGAGCTGCTGGATTCCGGCACCGCCGTCAATTTCAGGGATATCGACGGCCGCAGCGCCTTGCACGTCGCCGCCTGCCAGGGGAGGACTAACGTCGTCGACTTGCTCCTCCGCCGCGGCGCTGAAGTGGATGTCGAGGACCGCTGGGGAAGCACGGTATGTGTGCGATTATGTGGAATTGGGGGAATTTGTTGTTGCTAATGTAGGTTAATTTTAGTTGATTTTGACTTGCGATGCTTATCAGCGAGAAGGGGAAACCTAGCAATTAGTGGTGATATAGCTGTTTCCAGTTAGTTTTAGCTGAATTATTGGGGTAAAAGTCGTTGCCGACATAAATACGTGAAGTTTGGTTGGATGCAGTGAGTAATCCTGATTATGTTTCTTTTAGCTAATCAGTGCTAATCGATTTTTTTCCGCATTTTCTTTTTCTGCTGCAAATACAACACATGATTAGTTTGGGAGAATTGAACACCTCCATTAAAATGATAATCAGTAGTAGTATCTTTGTTTGTCTACTTCCTGCCTTCCATCAAAAGAAGTTTCCCTTCGCTGATGGACCATTTCCTTCTTAAGGAATCAATTATTGTACAGCAGAAAGTCATCTTCACCTTTTCATGCCTTTTATTAAAAAAAAAAAAAAAAAAAAAAAATCCAGCTAAAGCTCAATATGCTCTTACTTTTGGGTCGGCAAGGGTAAGGAAAGTTATGAAAAATGTATATAATTAGTATTTTCTGTAACTAGATGCTAGATATATCCATCTTGTTCTGCATTATGTGTCAAATATTTTAGTTATTGGTAGTCTGATGAACCGTTAATAGGTATGGTAATGACAAGGTTTAATTGAATAGCCTCTTGCAGATGCGATTTACTACAAAAACAATGACATTATAAAGCTTTTGGAGGCAAATGGAGCAAAACCTCCGGTAAGTTTCACATGCCTGTCATCCTTCTTTATCTCCTCCCCTTGTTATTTTATACTATACAGATTTGGTTTTATTTGTAGTGTTGCATCTCATGATCATCAAAACTTGTTGAATGGTTTTGTTAGATGGCTCCCATGCATGTTCAAAATGCTCGTGAAGTCCCCGAGTATGAAATTGATGCAAAAGAGCTAGACTTCACCAACAGCGTGGAAATAACCAAGGCAAGATATTCTTCTGTTAGTCTTTATGTGGCATCTTCTCTTCATCGTAATTGTTACCTGTGTGGTGGTCTTGTTTCAGAATGAAACGATTGAGGAGCTTCTCCTCTGTATGTGGGATTGAAGTCGAATGGTGGTCCTAACTATAACTTTCACTTTATTGACCAAAATTTCTTCAGGGAACGTTTTGCATTGCCTCATGGCGTGGGATTCAGGTTGCTGTTAAGAAATTTGCTGAGGAATTTTTCATTGATGAAGAGAAAGTGTGGGTTGGTTTATGTGACAGATAAATTTTGCTACCTTAAACGAATGTATTCTCTGTCTGTACTCGTAAATATTGATTCTGTTTATTTTACTAGGTGAGTTGTTGGTTTGCAGAAAGGCATTCAGAGATGAGCTTTCTCTACTTCAAAAGACACGCCACCCGAATGTTGTCCAGTTTCTTGGTGCTGTGACTCAAAGTACTCCAATGATGATTGTTACTGAATATCTCCCCAAGGTATCTCTAATTAAATTATTATACTTTGAACTTTATAGCCTTTCAATTATGGCTTTTCTTTTGGTTGCTAGGATTAATAAAAATGATAAGGAATATTAGGCTTTTCCTATCCAAAGAAAATTCTTAATTCTCTCACTGTTTACAGTGTTTTGATCACATCACATTATGCTTTTGGATCTTATTAATTTCCTTCAGGAATAATATCTTCTTACAACAATCTCGATTAAGTTAAGTCTCTTTGCAGGGAGATTTGTGTGCATACCTGAAAAGAAGGCATGCATTGAAGTTGGTAACGGCTATCAAGTTTGCCCTCGATATTGCAAGGTTAGATTTTAGGTCTTTGTACTTAGCTTGCTTGCTAATTTCGCATCACGAGCTTCACCTAGCAGAAGATTGCTCATCACCAATTGGAATAAAAGTGCATGCAGACTAATAGTATATGTAGTTCATAAGAGACTAAGTTTCAAGTTTCTTGTTATCTATAAACTCAGCTTAGTTTATTTTGTCAATATTTTGTTCTTTGCCTTTTGAATTAAATGTGAAGAACTCTTTTTTTTTCTTAACCCAATATTTGTCATCAATGTCAGCATCAGATTAATTACTTCTGAAAAAGGAATAAGTTAAAATAAGTTAACCCATTATTTTGTCTAATTTGTCGGATTTTTTAGAGTGGTGCCATTTTTTTTGCCTTGATGTATGTAAGTTTTCTTAGAGTGGTGGTATATTGTTGCCTTGACTTATATGAGTGTTGTTTTACTGAACTATCCAACTTCTTTCATGATTTTTACTGCAGAGGAATGAATTACTTGCATGAGCATAAGCCTGAAGCCATAATACATCGAGATCTTGAACCTTCGTATGTATTATCTTCTTCCCTTTTCCATGCTTATTGAATAACTTCCACTTTGGCTCTAAAGATTGTTCAGATTTTAGGTGAACACTCTTGATCATTTAAGGATTATGACAGGAACATATTGAGGGATGATTCTGGTCATCTCAAAGTTGCTGACTTTGGGCTAAGCAAGCTGATGAAAGTTGCCAAAACAATCAAAGAAGACAAACATGTTTCTTGGCAACATACATCTTGTAAGTATCTAGTTGATTGGCATATGTTCCTTTTTGTCTGAATATTGCTCTTCAATATGTTTTTAAATGATTGATCATTCGGAAATTACGGCATTATCAATACTCGTTACTTAAAAAAATATTATTGCTGAAGCCTCTACCTCTTGTTGCCTCACATGCACATTATTGTTTGATCGACATGAGTCTTAGATATCCCGCAGACATGTGATCTAGAAGATATGTTCTTTATATGATCATGTGCTGAGCAAGTGAAAATTGGCTAATTGATGATTGACCAACTCTTTTCCAAACTCAGGGAGATACGTGGCTCCTGAAGTCTTCAGAAATGAGGAATATGATACTAAGGTGGATGTGTTTTCATTTGCATTGATATTACAAGAGGTAATGCTTCTGAATCACCTCCTTTTTTCACTCTCTTTCTACACATAAACGTTAGATGGTTCACATATATTGCTGCTATTTTGCAGCTATGGCTCGGACTTGTATGAACATATCAACATCTATTAGTTATTCAACATTAAACTCAATAGTTGTTTATTTGAAAGAAATTCTTTTAATCTAGAATAAAAGATCTGGCATATCTTTTGGTGTTTTTGTTTGTGAAAAATAAGAATGTATCCCGTTTGAAGCTTTTTATATTTTGTCGGCAGATGATTGAGGGTCATCCACCATTTCCCAAAAGGAATGACATTGAAGTTGCTAAAGCATATGCTTCCAATGAGCGCCCACCTTTTGAAGCTCCAGTTAGACATTATGCTCATGGACTGCGACGGTAAGCCTTGCATTCTTGTCGTCTGTTTTCCTACGCTGTTTTCTTTTGTTAGTAGTAGTGTTATGCATATTAAGAGTTCGCATCTGGAATGGAGAACGGGAGATTTGAACTCTTGGTTCCTACATCCGTTTCACCTCTCGTGTCATGTTAAAACTATTCCCAGACATCCCTCAATGAAGCATTCGTGTTTTCTTCTCTTTACCTCTAAATCTGTTCCTCCAACTTAAACAGGTTAATCGAAGACTGTTGGCACGAGCAGCCATCAAAACGACCAACGTTCAGGGAAATAATTGTGAAGTTGGACGACATCAACAAAACTGCTGTACGGAAAAGATGGTGGAAGGTAACAATCTATCTCTATTGCTGCATGAAACGACTCTATAATTATATTCAGCCTGCTGGATTTTGTGTAGTTGTTCGTTACCCTACTAAGTGATCTGTGGTGTGAGCAGTCGAACACGGAAAATGTGTCGTCGGCATATATATTTTCGTCTAAATTCATCCTTCGATATCTTAGTCTCGCCTCGATACTAACTTTGTGTTTTGTGGCCTATCTTCTGCAGACAAAGGCACTGAAATGTCTCCATAAATTTGAGGCAATCTTGAAGTTGGATCACTCTTCATCTTCGGGGTCTCGCTCAACAATTAGATAACTGATTATTTTCTTCTAAATACATGGAAGCAAAAAAGAGAAAAATAAAAACGCCTCCTATTTTCTTGTTGCTTGCTTTTTTCTATTATTTTTTTCCCTTGTTAGCAAAATATTCAGTTTCTGTACATTCGGAATTTTTCACTTTCCATTTTTTTGGAGAAAATATTGCTTTTATTATGCATAGGGATATTGTTGGACAAATCTTGAATTGTAAAATGATTTCTTCCAAAATAGAGTTTGTATATTCATTCAGTTTTCAGCAGAGATTACCCAATTGATTGTTCTATTACATGTGATAATTAAAGATTAAAAACAGCATATGATTTGCCACAAAAAGTATGAATTTCAGATGATTTAGTGGTGGCTATAATAGACTATTTCTATCCATGATTTTTTCGCAATTCAATTTTTAATATAATATTCATTTCTCTCTCTTCTACATACATAATCTATCTTTTTACTACTCCATCAATGATTTTTTCACAATCCAATATTTCAATATAATATCAATTTCTCTCTCTTCCATCTACACAAAATTTGAATATAATATCATATTTACATCTTCCAATATTACTTTTGGACACTTGTCAATAAAGTAGTCCATGATTTATTTTACATCTAAAATTTGTCAATGGATCAAGATGCAAAAAAAATCATCTTATATTTTATTTTTGATTTTCTTTTATGTTATGTCTTTTGTCTTTTAACGTAGAAGATTGTGAAAAGTTCATGGATGGGGATTGTCTAATGACTTGCATAATTTTAGCAAATACATAAACATTTTTGCAGTGACTTTTCCAATAATTTGCAAATAATTCCAAGGTGAAAAGGTCGACAAAAATTTCTTAGAAATTTCTCCCATCAAATAACAGATTCTTACACAGACCTCTTGCTAAAGAATAGCATTTGCCACAGAGCAAAGCCAAACCAATTTCTGATCTACTCAAATTCTACTCTAAGTTGCATTTTCCTTGCCAAGAACATCATCACCACTCTCCTCTACCCTCGTCTCGATCGTCACCAAAGCTGCGGCCGAGCCCTCGTTTTTCGCCTTGCTAAACCAGCGGTAGAACTCGAGAACCTTCGGATGAGCCATGATCATCGAGGGCTTCAACCCCGACAACCCTAGCCCGGCCAAGCTCCTCACCCTCGACAGCGCCACATAGACCATCCCGTGGCCAAACACCCTCGAGAGGTCCGTGTGGAGCTTGTCGAGGCTCATCCCTTGGCACTTGTGGATGCTCAGCGCCCACAACAGTATAAGCGGGATCTGCCTCCGTCTAGCAACAACCCTATCCCCGTCCCTCACCTCCCACGTCTCCGGCTCGACTAACACCTCGGAACCCGAGTCGAACCTCACCAAGGGAAGCACGTCCCCGTGGCTGCAGCCGCCCGACATCCCATACTCTACCTTGCAGAACCCCAGGACCGTCCCCGTTGCCATCTATAGGTGTTACATTCAAGATTGTAATAAACATCTATAGGTGTTACATTCAAGATTGTAATAAACCAAGATCAATGAATAAACAAAGATCCAATAACTTACATACTAAACCAAAAAACAAGTTCTCTGACAAGCAACAAACTTCATTACATTTCATGTTAAACCAATCATTACAGGAAACATGGATGATTCTACTTCAATTCTTGTACATAACACATCACAACAACAAACTCAATTGCAACATATAGTGTTGGAATCGTTTTTGTCAAGTCAATCAAGAGAGATGAGTTGCCCTAGAACACTCCCGCCAACTGTTTGATGAAATGCCTAAGAGGATTCTGAATTCGAATTTGAAGCAGAACTACACGCCAACTGTTCGACAAAACGTTTCAATGAATTTCGAAACCTGCACTCACAAAATCGGCGCATACCTGCGAAATTATTACCCTCATTCGACGATGACCGAGCTGAATTCGATGATTCTTGCGCAAAATCGGAACCATTACCTTCATAGAATATGTTGTCGGTGTGGAGAACAAGAAAATGAGAAAAAGTGGTGAAGAATATTGTGAAGGAGAAATAGAAGACGATAAGAAAAAGAAAAGAATTCTGACTTTTTATACTCCCTAACTTAATACTACTCTAAGGAAATCAACGTGGCATTTTTTACCACTTAATAATAGAAAGTTGCCACATAAGCATTTAATTTGGCCGGAAAATTGACCGGTTTGGTCGGAAATTTGACCCGTGTGAAAAACCAGAATGGAATGAAAGGTGGTGTATTTACAAAAAGATTTTAAACGTCATGTGCAAAACCAGAATTTGCCTAAAGTTCGTGTATTTTGGGGCAATTACCCCAACTAAAAACTAGTAGTACTAATCTACACAAAAGAATATCTATGTAATACAAGAATCGTAAATTCATGATGCATGCGTTAAAAAAATAATAATAAATAAATAAAAATAAAAAATACTATCCGGATTAGGGATGGCAATGGGTTGAGTTTTCGAGACTTGCCAAACCCTGTTGGGTCGGATTTGGGTAAGTATGAAATGGTTTGGGATGGGTATAGGTTTGGAGACTAATACCTGTAACGGATTTGGGTCGGATTTGGAAAATTAGCTAAGGGTACCCGCTATCCGAACCCGTTTATATATAATATAGATTTTATATATATATTTCATTTTTTATATACATAATAATACATTACATATATTAAATTTGCTCCTATTTATGTAACATCAAGCATTAATCCATCTCTTAACTTATACCTTTTTCCATATGGTAATTGATTTATCCAAAACCCTAAACAAACTTAATTTTTTCTCCTTCTTTAATCACTCATCTCTTTTCTTTTTGTAAAGAAGACATTGCAGATAATTCTTCTATTCCTATTGGGTCCGCTTTATTATTGGGTCAATTTGAATTGTTCTAACTTTTTTCCTTCTAATTAAAAGATTTTGGTAAATTTACATATTTTTTTGCTTCTTATTTGTTATTTTTAATTTATTTATACTAAAAAATTATAGGTAATGTACGTTAATTCGTCTTGTTATTATTATGATGTTTATTTCATAGTGTTGTAATTTTAATTAATTGATCATGGTATATCAAATATCATGATAATTTATATTTAAATATTTATAAATATAAACGGGTTTAAGTGGGTAATTAACGGGTATTACCCAATGAATTCGGGTCAGGTATGGGTCTCAAAGTTAATACCCGTGACAGGTTTGAATCGAGTTTGGGTTTAAAAATTTTAGACGAATTTGGATTTGAAAAATGTTTAATGGGTGGGTACCCGCCCCATTATCATTCCTAATCCGGATGCCTATTTCCCTTTTCATCTGTTTTTTATTTGTAATATTAATTTCCTCACTATAAAAGTCTGCAAGTCCTTGCTCCTTGGTTTCATTATTTTCTTCATTCTATTCTTTTATTTCATTTTTGTCTCCCTTTCTCCATTATACCAAATCAAGGAAATCATGAAGGAGCTAACCCCACAATCTTATAAGGACAAAATACAATTGAAATAAAAAGGGAGCATGAAAGTTACACGCAGCACCTAAAACAATAGTGGAAAGAAGAGAAATTGAGAAGGCAAAACTCGTGTTCAAATTCCTGGCAAAGTATACACAAAAGTTATGACATAACAAAAACCTCACCATTCTAACTAGCATGTACAAACACCAACACACACCAAAATCCCCCTCAACAACCCACCATTAAAATTAAAATTAAAATAAATAATAACTCAATCAACATTATATATTACACCAGTCTCATTACACCTAAATCTTACCATCACCGTCAACCATAATGGCGAAATTAACCTCACGATCGGATGTACATGTACAAGCACACGCCACCTGTGCAGAAACCCGGGACAATTCATGACCGGCGTTCTCCATCGATGGAGCAAGCAATGATACATAATTACAGTAGACTTACTCCCAAACGCCTCCAATCACCGCCTTTCCTAACTTCGGTCTTTAGACATAATCTTGTTTATTTCCTTGACTGCGCTCATCATACATGTGATTCCGACAGAATGGCCAGGACTTCGTTGTCGTCAAAACTAAATTCTACTGCTAGCTGAAGTGCGGATTTTCCTTGGTCGTCAACAGCCCGTGGATCAGCTCCTCTGAAGTGAACAGAGTAGTAGTCAGTGAAAAAGTGAACTAAGTATCTATACACTAGTGTTTATGAATCCCCAATTAGGGTTTATTAATCACTATTAGGATTTATTCTAAAATAAAAACACAATTAGGATTACATTAGGGTGTGTCTCATTTAACGCATGAGGACTTATTTACCTACTCATTACCTTGTTAGGAGAAGCTTTGCTAACACAGCTTTGCCTTTAATGATACACCGATGAAGGGGTGTGTGCGAATGGGAATCAGTAGCATTTATGTTTGCACCATATTGCAATAGAAGCTCTATCATTCCTATATCTGCAGTTTCACAAGCTAAGTGAAGCAAGGAGCATCCATCGAGATCCTCAATACTACTGTTCTCTTCGCTTGTACATGCCGGGTTTATTGAGCTTGGAAATGTATCATGCAACACCTCGGCTTCCAAGCAATCGGAGTAAGGATCATGGGGTGTCTGTTCTTGCAAGAGCATTACTTTGGCTAGGGTAAGGGATGAGCTACTAGCTCCTTGCCCATAAATAGCATTTATGTCCAGTTCCGAGTTGACAATGAGCCCATACACGGCCTTCTTGTCGTTGGCACGGACAGCATCCCACATCTGCTGTGCTAGAGGCTCGTGGTCCATGGGCTTCCGAACAAAAATTTTATCCGCATACTGTGCCAGTGGAAACAGCATATATAAAAATTAGTTAAAAGTTCTATTTGTGTTTCATTGTTAATCTATTTCACAGATTATGGTGCAATACACAGTAAATTTATAAGCAACTAAGGTTCTAATTCAAGTTCCTATTCTAAATAATGAAGGTGAAGTTCTTCAAATCATGAGCACAAGAAATTGTTGTATCAAGATAGTGTGCAGAAAAGGCATAATCAAAATCTCATTTTTGCTAGCATTGCAGATATCCTTAAAATGAAATATCACGACGGAATGGGCTCAAAATTTCCTCCGAACATAGCAGACAGCCAGACACCTTCATGGTCAAAGATGAGAGTCAACGAGATACACAATAACAAGAATAAGAGGATGATATAATTACCTTGGCATGAATGAATTTCTCCTTCGTAGAAATGGAATCTGCGGGGTTAGGCTTACTGAAGTAAAGCATTTGCGGTTTATTAGTCCGGTACAACCTTAAGAAGAAGAAAGGAAATATTAGCGATGTACAGAAATTACAAGGAATCCAGCTCGCAAGAACATAATTTATTGTGTTAAGAGGAGCTTTACCCTGTGGTACCACCAAGAATATCGACCAAGACACCCTTCGACTGCAGTAATTCCTCCCATACTGAATTTGCAAAGGTGTTTCCCAGAGACTGAAATAGATTTAATACAGATGGCTCCCAGACCTTAACATCAAGAGTTAGTGACCTGACCTGGAAGGAGCAAGAACGTACTTGCACATTAACTTTCAAGAAATGAATCCCCAATATAATGGTACAGCAAGTATAGAATGGAGGCATCACACATAAGAAAGGTTTCGTAAAAATGTGTTGCTATACCTTAGATATGTGCACACCAAGATTACGATGAACGCCAGAGCATTCGATGCATACAAGAACACCCAGATTCAAAGACGCCCAATCTGGTTCAGAAGCACCACAGTCAGCACATTTGTCGTTACCACATACTTTCCGCAGCACATCAATTGGCTTCTCGGATTTTGCACCAGCTCTTTGCTGTTGTGAGTTTCTCACGGGACGATCTATCTGTAATGAGTTAAATCTCTCTGATGTGTACTCTTCAATAGCTCCATGATCAAAGTCAGCGCTTTCGAATGAACTGCTCTCACTGGTCGACCGATGATGACCACTTCCCATCGGACTAGCAGGTAAACACTGAATCAGCGATGGAAAAACTTCAGGTGTCAGAATTTTTACAAACTACTAATGATAGTGTATAACAACTCAGAAAAGTTACCCTATCGGGAGTTTGAGAACTCAACAATGAGGCTATCACCCCTGTGATTTTTTCGATCCAATCCATTTGATCCAGGGCACTCTCTGCCTGACAAGCAAAAGGAATAATTTATGAAAATTGAAACAATATCATAATTGCGAGGTAAAGAAGCAAACAAACTGTATGACAGTGGGAAAACAGACCTGCAGTGTGTAGTTCTTTGTTGGGGATATTATTCGGAAGCAGAATCTTAAATCTGATTGGTCAGCATCGACTTTTATTGTTGAAGTCAACAAGTTGACAGTATGATGAGCAACAGACTTCTCATCATGTACCCCACCATGATAATGAGAAGACAACCAGCGACTTAGCAACCCAGAACCCAATTCGGAACTATTCCTTTGATTAGAAAGTTGAGTGCCTGAGCCCTGCAGTCAACAATATCTCATGGGATTAAGAGGACTGGATATCTGGAGGAAAAGGGTTGTCTCCTTGTTATAAAAAGTATAGTTCAAGTATCCCCTCACAGAAGGTTTGCTGCTTCTTTTGCGATAATAGTACAGCATGCCTCGGCTATCAAGGACAAAGAACCTTCTTTTCCAATCACCCCTCAGGTTTGAGGATCGTTTCGAAAGGTAACCCTGTCTAATTGTTTGGACCTGAATAAAATTCCAAGTAGGCATGCAAATAAGAGAATGAAACAGAAATAATAGGCAAGAGAAAGACAAATTGACAGTTCATTTTAATGTCAAAGCTCTTTAACCTTTCCTCTTGCAGCAGATTGCATGACAGCCTCTATCATCTTATGCGAACTCCTCCCAATGGCTTGGATTCCATCTCCATTTGGAGATCCTTTCGATCCATTTGAGGACCACCGGCTCTCTCTGTCAATCTGTCTTTTATATTCTTGCATCCTCTCATTAAGAGCTGCCTGCTCATAGTTGGATCTCTCTTTTGATTGTTTTGCATAAGTTGAGACCTGCACCAATATGAAAATGTAAATAATACTTTTTCGGGTCATTATATAGAATTCATATAGTGTGTCCAAAATACTAATCCTTTAGCCATATTATCTTTCTCACAGGGGATGAACTGATTAGCACAAAAACAGAATGTTACTGCATATAATTATTATTAAAGCTTTATCTTTGAAGAATCACAAAATAATTATCATAACTCATATACTCAACTAGTTCAACAACTAAAAGAAAGCAAAACTAAGACAAACCTGGTTAATATATGGTTCCATCTGATGCAAGAGCTCATATCCCTACACAAACGAAAGAATTAAAGAGTTGGAAAGGCTGGAAACACTTAGATTAAGAGACTCAACCACATCACCATTCAGCTCTACCTGTTTGAAATAGCGAAGATGAGCAGCCATTGATTCACTAACTGATTCCAAGAACTCAAATCTTTTCTTTGCTTCAACATTTGAAAGAGCAGTAACCTGGACGGTAAAAATTAAAATTAACCATGTGTGAATAATTGTGTAAAAGTACCTTAATTCAACTTTGATATATTCAAAAGGTGTATAGTAAGTGAATAGCACCAACCAGATTAAATCGGGCCTGCTCAAAAGTTGCCCGAGCATGATGGAGCTCCTGGATACATCCCAGACAGTGTTATGACATGCGGCTAAGGGTATTATAGAGACTTTTATGATTTAACTTCATGGCGACAAGTTAGATGGTTTACCTCCTCCAGTACAGTTGCTACGTCACTTCTTGTGCCTTTTCGCAATGACAAAAACTTCTCACGAGCCTGTAGAACTATAATAGATTTACTAACAAAACTTAACCCAAGTAGCCAGAGAAATCCTGCTAGCAATGGTTATGGTGTTTTAGCAATTGATTTAGGTTTACTCATCCCAAGCTAATAACTATGACTCCATGGGGCATAATATGAAAATTTCAAGGACCTTTACAGTTGCGCTTCAGAAGGAAGGTCTGAAATGTGTTCGACAAATTACCGGTTTGCTACTGATACGTTCCCTAGCTCTCCTATTGCAGAAATTCTAATGTTCAAAGTTCAAAGTACTCAATCCGAACTCTTAAAACCAGCAAGATGTCTGAACAGAAGGCACTGGATACTACTTGCAAAAGCAAGAATTGAGAATCAGTATGGAAGATTACCTGGTCATAGAGAAGACTAGCCTTGTCGAAGCGTTTGCGTGCCTCCTGCATGCTAAAATCCATTAGTGAAATGATCAAAAACTATAGATAAAGACAACTCACAAATGTTTTCAGGAAACATGTCTATTACAGAGTGAGATATGAGTGGAATTAATACGTCGAGGTAGCTCAAAAAGATTTTAACAATTCTAAAATAATCCTGGACCTAAACATGGATTGAATGCATCGAATACTGATCTAAATTTTGGAGGGCATATGTTGGGAGATTCTGGGCCTAAGGAAGACTACTAGAATTCATTCAACTAGCATTCCATCAAGGACAAGGCTAATAAAAAAGAAAGAGATATCCAAGTGGATACGCAGATAAAAAACACTATGGCAACAAACAACTTGCCAGAAAATTTTGATGTACTGATTATAAATTAAAGAGAGCCTATATGGCCTACAAGCAGAAAAGGTATTTTACAGTTTTTCTATCAATTTTGGTATTTGCATCAAAGGACGGATTCAAATCTAAAGGAGTCAAAAGGGAAACTGTACCTTGACATCATGCAGATCTAAATTTACAAACTGCAGCAATCGATCATTAAGCAAGTGTTCGACCTGTACACGCAAAATGCAAACAGTTAAATACGTGTTTGTATGAAAATTTGACAAACATCTTAGTTTTACAATCAAATACAATATAATAGTTACAATATCCTTTATTTCTCAAACTAGTTCCAAGATACTGATAACACTTTTTTCCCTGTGGGCCTCAACTGTAAATAAAGTATAGATAGAGACCAAATTCATAACTGCATACCTGAGATCTTAGAACTTCTTTGTATGTCCCAATTTCCCTCAATGCAATAGTGAATTTTGTCATCACAGGACCTACAAGTACAGGAATTTTTAATTTATAGCACCAGTTTTAAATAATTTACTCATAGAAGATAAGTGCCACGTAGAAAATAAATAGGAGATTTTCTCAAATCTCAATAAGAGAACCAAAAGTTACTGCGTAAGCATACAGCGTCAATAATCATTATGCATCACAAGAAACTCAATATCCCATAGTCATTGAATACCAGAGTTATCAAGGTGGCGTAATTCCAACAGTTTTCTGCAGATGTGTAAGTTCTAAACCATGTATAACTATGGGTACAACTATTGTATCTACTTCTAGTGCTTTCTTATGAGCTCATTACAGAAGTTTCAAGAAAAGCAGGGTAAATCATTCGTTTAGGGGAAAGTTACAGGTAGATACCCTCTCACTAGATAAGCTACACAAAGATTAGAATGACTAAGCTTTTTTAAATCTGGAACTATAAAAAGAAAAGGTAACTCTTGTACGAGTGTATTCCAATGGATTGACACTTGAGAATTACAAGTGTAATTACAGCATCTTGACTTCCATATGTTACAAGAGAAAGTGAAACCAATTTTCATGGCACTAGATGAATATAAATACTAATGCATGAAATGTAACTAAATTGCAAAATGTGAAATTTAGAACATTCATTTTATACCTCCAAACGCAACACTAATAGGGTCATTATGGCCTCCACCAAAAGTTTCCAGTGCACTAGCAAAAGCTATGTCTCCATCATATCCCTCACCAAGTCCTTCCCTGCAAGCAGAAAGAGGTACTTAAAATATTAGACTCAACATGATCAAATAGAAAAATAGAGAAGAATGGATAAGTTAGTTTCTAGCAACTGAAAGAATAGGTGAATAATGCAGCTCACTAGAACTTTGGAGCACCTTGCTCCATATTAATAAGCTAGCTCTTAATTTTCAAAAAGAAGATTTACTACTCCATCAAGAGGAATGTCCTCGTGCACTGACACTTCAACTAACAACCTGTATGTTTTTAACTAATGGCAAAAGTATTTTTTGGAAAATAATGGAGAATCTTCATGAACAAAAAGGACATAGCCTGCTAAGTCAGGTAACTACTATTTTGTTCAAATCGTAGATGACATCTGAGCAGAGCACACATTCTCTGTGGTTTTTCACTTTTCTATGGTGTGATTACAGCACACCACTCAAATACTAGTTTCTATCAGCACAAATCACAGGTAATGACTTATAACAGAGTGCCTTGAACTTTAGACACCATTAAAAATTTGATGCATTCAAATCACATAAATAAGGTGAGCAATAATTTCTTGTACTTCACAACAAGAAAAATTGTAGATGGTCCAAAGCTAATTTGAACAAAACCAAATAGTGCTGACATGCAGTATCATAGAGGCCATCAGATGTGTGTGTGTGATTTTATTTTTATTTATTTTATTTTTTGGGGGTGAGGAGAGATTGAAAACACCATAGGAAAATGAAGCATAACAATATTGATCTCACGTGTATCTTCGACATCCTTTGCAAAATTTCAAACATCTTTCCCCCAAGGAGTCGGCACTTTCCTCCAAGGTCTGTATCTGTTTACCGAGAAAGCGGAGTTACAGGAATACCATCACAGAAAAGAAATCAGCGAGCATAAGAAGCAAAAAATGTAGAAAGGATTAAATTAAAATTAATACAACTGTGGACGACATGTATGAGAAGCAACTCCAAATCATACATTTACAACATAATGAGCTCACATTTACTGGAGCAACACATAATCTCTCAGAGACCACCAAAGTCTTAAAATAAGATCTATCTACGCTTTCCTAGAAATGTATTCACCAGCAAAAAACATTTCTAGTACTATTACCTTTGAATATTAAGGGTTAAAAGTAGTTCAGATTCTACCCGTTACTTCATTCACTATCAGGGACAACATGACAAGGCATCACTACAAGAAAACACTCTTCAAGAATGCAGTTTGTTGGGGAACGAGAATAAATCACAGTTCCAGAATTTCCCTACTTTCCCCCCAACCAGGAGAAATAGAAATTGAAGCCCAAAAAGCGAAGGAAAAAATAAAAGGAGTACATGCTTATACAATTGGACAAGCTTTATCAATGTTCGAGAAAATTGAATGTATACTACTGTCACTTTATGATGTCATATACTAAAAGAAGCAAAAAGAAGGCCAACGTATCTTCAATTCCAAGACAAGGGCAAAACCTAAACACTTTCGCAGAAAACTCTGTTAAATTTGGAGGACCGGAGCTTACAAAGATTTGATTAATCAGTTCAAAGCTAATATAACAATCTCAAACAACTAAAACTCACACTGATCAATGGGACAGTGGTCTATTATCAGAAAAGCATGAAGTCCAGAGCTCAATTTCAGTTTTGAATAGCCAGAAAAAATAGGAACAATTAAACCAAATCATCAGGAAAAACATAAAGTTTTACTACGGCTTATTTGCAGCAAATAGTTGAAACAAAAGTTTAAAAATGAATTTAAATAAAAAAAAAAACACCAACCTGTTTGCGGAACATAGGAGAGTCATCAAGCTTAGCAAAATGCATGTTTGCAGACCCAACTCTTCTGCTCTTTTCACCTTGTTTTGGTTCTAGATAAAAACAATTTTCATCAGACTTCCATTGACTGATAGCAACAGGATCTTTTCCTCTCCTTAAGCTTGAATTATCACTAGAATTACTATCATTTATGCCGATCTCAGAACTTCACTGATCCAACTATCCTTCAAATCTCAGCTCTAACAAATAAAAGGAACACAATTAATTTCGAAATGGGTTTATTCTAATTTTTTTTCCTTGAAAAACAAAATGCGGGTAGTTTTTCTTTCCCAATTTAACACTTTTCCATTGGAGACTAAAGTGGAGTACAAGAATGAAATTTTGTTGGTACAAAACCCTAGAAGAGAGAGAGAGAGAGAGAGAGAGAGAGGAGCAAGGGAGGAACCCAAACCCTAGGGGAAAGGAAAGTGAAGAAGAGTGAGAGTGGAGACCAAGTGAGATAGAGAGATTATCTGTGTCTGTTAATGGAGAAATCTTGGGAATTGATGAATGTTTTGTTGAAGAATCAAGAAAAGGTGTCAATTTTATGGGGTGGCCTTTTCTCAAGTATTAATAATTAGTTGGATTAATTTCAATATGCAGTAATATTTGATTTTGAAGGATGGTATTCTCCCAATAGTATTATTTGAATGGTTATAATTATGAGTGAAGTTTAGAAAGTGGGAAGCAGAAAATTGTTGTTTTCTGAGATAAAAACAGTGTGTGTTTTAAGAAAGAGAAACCGGACAATGGTCACATACTTTTGATATAACACACACTCAGACAGCTTCTGAAAAATTTCCAATTTCCTTCTTATTTTTAATAAATTTAATTAGATATGTCTCCATTACATATAGTTACATCTCCAATCTTAAACTTTTTTTCCATGTGAAAAGTAATAGTACTAATATTAAGGATTTGAGTCTGGAGCATATGAAGAATTTCTCTTGTGCAGTCCTGCCTTGTGTTTTTGGTGGTGGCCCACTATTCTTTTTAATTAAATGCTCCATCATCATCAGGAATTATATTCCGTATATTCAATATTTAATACTTTTCCTCAATCTAAAGTTATTTGACGAACCGGAGCGCTAGCTCAAATACTAAAATTACTAGTGGTTATAAATTTAAAATTCGTATGCATACGGTTACTTTTCCGCCTTTGTATCATATAATGACCTCATCTATATGTGGATAGTTGTTCCACATTTATGCAGTGTTGGAAATTAAATTTATATAATATAATTATTAAAATACATTATTTTAAAATAATAAAGATAAAAAATTCTTCATTAATATTAATAAATTATAAAAATAATCCTTGATTTTACGAGTTAGCACATGTCAAATGAAGGGTACAAACATCATTTCACAAGTGTCGATTCGTGAAATAACGAGACATCTTTATTTTTTTTTATTGAAGAACCAACTTTTATCGTTATTATATAAAAAACTACTATTTTGATACATTTTCTTAATATATGTACCATTTATAATTCTTATACATGTCAACAAAAAAGGTATAGTTCCCTGAATTTCATTAACAATTTTGGTAATTTTTTTGTGACTAAATAGGAATAATGGAACATGTTTGGATAAATATTATGGGTTTAGGACGGGTTCGAACAGATAATTAACGAAGATTACTATACAGGTTTTGAGACAAATATAAAAAGCAAAGTCACTTTTTAAATCAAAATTGAGATGAATATAGATAGAACATTTTCTAAATAAATTCGAATTAAAATAATTAATGAATAGGTCTCCAACCAATTAATATTCCAATTACTAATACGTATAAAAAGAATACGAATTTTAGGGCCCTCTATAAATTATTCATCTGAATCAAGAGAAATGAAAAGTCCATTTAATTTATACGAAATTAATTTTTGTTTGGAATTTTGCAATTGTTTGGTTGTAGTTCTTTCTCTTGCGATGTTAAGGTTGTGGAATGAGACATTAATGTTAGGGTAACAACACTCATTCTTATTGTCCTTGATGACGCAGTCATTGTCTTTCATTAATACGTGACTTTAATTTGACTCTTTCTTCAAATTATTGGATCGCAAGAGCCAACATTTATTTCCACTCCACTTAACAATAATGCCAAATAACTGTAATAAAAAAAAATGTTAATCACGAAAATATGTTTCTTATGCAATGGTACTACATATATTCCTTCGTATAGAGGTATTAACAAGAGTAGAACTTGATGAGTAGGAAACCAGGGGATTAACCCATTGGCCACCGGGTTTCTCTCTTAGTAGAAGATTCGGGTTCGATTTCCTTTGGAAACGAATTTTCTTGGAGTTATAAGGAGGTTTGGTGATGATTTCTTAAAATATTCGGTGCTTGATGAACTAACTACTAAAATTAACATTGTTCGATTAAAAAAAAAATGAATAGGAAGCTAGCATAACCTGGTCGTATTGGATTAGAATAACTGAAATTAGCGATGATAAAAACAAGAATAATACTAAACGTTGTGTATTTACAAATCAATTTGAAAAGTCATGCGCAAAATCCGAATTTGGCCAAAGTTCGTATATTTTGGCGCAATAACCCCTAAAAAAGAGATTAGTTTATGGTCCACAAGCTCGTGAAATCCAAGATGTTGGTCAACCCAATTAGCTCATGACAACAGTTACGACGCTGTCAGGTTTGATAATTAATTCGAGCAGTTATTCTTCACGCACCAACGATTTTACAGAAATATTATTTATTTTTTTATTTCTAAAAATGGTCAAGATTCCAAATTTTGCCAATGTTAGAAGACTATTAGTTAGTTTTGTCCCAAAAGAAGAAAAAAAAGAAGAAAGGAAGACCATTAGTTTTATATACTTGAGACGAAGTCTCATATCAAACCATTATATTATAGCTATCAAATTCCATATATATAAAAATAATAAATATATTATGCTATGTAGATTTAAATTAGTATACACACAATAAATAATCGTTTAACATAAGTAGTTAAATGTTTCTTGGTCTGTCGTTGAGGAATTGAGTTTTAGCCAATTAGAGATGCGACTGGTATTTTTTTATTTTATAAATAGTTGCACGCTAGGATTTTATTCAACCATGAAAATACAATTACAATCTGTAGACATCGAAATTTATTGGTTTATTAAATAATGTTATTAAATAATTAAATATGAGATTTTATATATTTTATTGGAATAAAATATAATTCCAAAATTAAATATATAGTATTGATAAGATAAAGTTATCATATGAAAAAAGGCACAAAAAAAGTAAATTAAAAAGATTATGACCTAGCCCATTATTAAAGGGCTTGGGCCTAAAATCCATCCTTAAATTTTTATATTTAACCTCTCCTACACCTATAAATAGGAGTCGCTAATTCACTTCAAAACACACCAACAAGTCATTTAAAGAGCTCAATAATTGAAGGAATTCTCACTATGAGATTTTCTCCAATAATCAAGGACATACTTTCCATCAAGAATTCAAGAGAAGCTAAAGAAATATTATAAAGAGGCGTATCAGATGAATAAATAGAGATTGTAACTCACGCATAAATTTTTTTAATCCATAAAATTTAGATTTGTATTCACTTTTGTATTTATTTATTAAATATGTAAAATTTGTGTTTACACAATCCTCGTTAGGAAAACGCAGCTTTGCACTACTTTAAATATGTGCCTATGTATTATTCCTCCACTTTGGAGAATAACCTTATTATATAATTTTCATTGATTGAATAAGCTACATGCAGCCGTAGTGAATACAAACTTAAATAGTGGTCAATAAACACGACATAGTTTGTTTTAAACAAACTAATGGAAATATTACAAACAACAAAAAGAATATAATACGAAACAGAATGGATATCATATTCCTCTTATTTGTAAAAGTAAGACAGATAGGTAAGAAACACAATCTTCAATCCTCCAATCTTTTTAAAAGAAAGAAAAATATTCAGAATAAATCTCTATCTACTCTAACGAATCATCAAACCTAAATAATACAATAATTGAATAGTTGATGTTATATTAGTGTGTTGGATAAGTAAGTGATGATGAATTCCCTAAAAAGGCAGAATGTGAGCAGAGACACCCTCAATTAGTTGGAGTGAGAAAGGCTTCACTAAATTTATAGGACCAATCTAGTGATCGCATTATGTATAATACATCCTATATATGTGTGGTACAAGAAAGATTATACAAGCCTTAATTTTAATTAATATAAAAACATCTAATTGCGGGATTAGGGATCAACTTAATTACTAGTTTATTGTATTAGTGGGCAACCACTGGAGGCAGAGGAAGCATATCTAGCTTTACAAATATTTTCTGCAGTTTTGTCAAATAGATTGAAGGGGGAGGCATTATCACTTACATTACATTATTACATTATAGTATTATAGTTTTGTTATAAAATATTATTGGAGCAAGAATTCTCAGATCAAATGCAAAAAGTGAAAAGAATGGTGGTGAAGATGGCAACTTTAGCACAGCAACTATGGCCTAGCCTTCTTTACTTTTTGACTACTTGCATTTTCTTTTTTGCCTTTTTCATATATGTTATTCTCATACCTATATTTGCCTTTTGTTTTTTGGTAAAAAGATAAATGTAATGAGGATTAATATTCAAATACGGCCTAATTTTTGTTCGTGTGAGTTTTTAATAGCTTGAAAATTCAGAAAATATTCAAACATGTCACGACTTTTGTCCGAAAAATTAAAATACATTCAGATATTCAAGGCACGAAACAACACATTTTAAAGAACATCAAGCTATAAAATACTCACATGAACAAAAATCAAGTACTATTCAAATATTTTTTAATTGTCAGACTCACACTTACACAAGTTATACCATATTTGAAATTTCAAGTCCATGTAGGTTGGGAACGATGCTGACGCATTTCTCCGACCGCCTGAAAATTTGAGAGCGTTGTAATTGCAAAAAATTGAAAGGTTGGATATTTAATTGCAAAGATTCAAAAGTCGTGTTGTAATTGCATTTGATGGTATAGTTTGTGATTTGATTGACAATTTTCCCTATTTCTTTTAGGAAAAATGTTCAACAATATTTAGAAATAGGGTTAATCGCGTTTTGTATTTCCAACATTGAGCATTTCCAAAAATATGTCATCAACACAATGCATTATTTTTCAAATTTTTTAATATTATATCCAACACCACATAATCTGATGATGAAATAATAACTCGTCTCACCGGATTCTTACGTGAACATTTTTTTTCCACACCAACATTAAATTGACGTTATTTTATACCCTTGAACATAATACATAACCAATCTATTCTAACCGCCTTATTCAGACAAACTTTTTCAACCTCCATATATAAAACTCTTATCAATCAATCAATATAGTTAGAGGAATATATTCGACTTAATTGATAAAATCAGCTATAAAACAGCAACAATCAAAATGGAATATTGATAAAAAGAATAAAAAGAAAAGGTGCAACTCAATCTAAAAACAATAGAGTGGGCACCGGAATTTGAATTCACGCATTTGTGCGTCTACTTTCATGCACGCACGCACATGTAAATTGCACCCCTGTTTTTTCTTTTCCTTTCCTTTTCTCCTTCTTAATTTTATAGGCTCCATCCTTCATTGAAAATTTATCCTTAGAAAATAAAGGATAAAAGAATAAGAAAATACTATTTTATCATGTTTTGATGATCTCCACCTTTTTCTATCTTATGTTTTTTGTGATAGAATTTTTTTTATCCTCTTGATAATTTTATTGTACCCCTCAATATGATAATTTTATCCATGATTTGAGTGAAAATGAATGGAAAAAGCTGTTCGGAGAAAATTTCCCCTCTTAACCGAGAAAATTCATCTACACTATAAAATAAGTGAAAATGACGGAAAAGATGAGAAAATATTGTATTTCTACCTTTTTCCTTATATTATAAAATTTATGCAATAAAATAGAAAAAGAAAATAAAATAAAATTGTCATTTGGATCACGAGGAAGATACTCTCAATATCCCTTCTTGCTTTAATAAAAAATAAATAAAATAACTTATAAGTACAAAAACTTAAATCACGCGCGCAGGCGCGGGTGCGTGTTCCTTTGTCAACACCTGCCCAATTTGTAGATGCATTTTCTTTTTCCAAATAAGTGCGAGTTTAGTGTGAAAAGACCAAAAAGGACTCAATGGAACGATGGAAATCGATCTAGATCAATTTCAAGGATTTTGCGCGAATAAATTTTACATTATTCTTTTCCCACAATACTAACTCAAAAAGGAGACAAGGTTAAATTCAAAAAGTACCGCAAATTCTATTTGGAAAACAAAAGCATATATAATTTCTCGAATTTCCCAAAAAATATTGACGCAAAAGTCGTACCCATTATACATACTACTACTATTGCATTCGGGCCCACGCCTTTAAATTTTTATTGAATACTAAAAAGTAGTGAGTAGTATTTATTTTCTGTATTTTCATATTATTAAGGTTAGTTATGCCATTTGACGATTAATCCGAATAATTATTTTTTTGGATAATATTAATATATGTTGAAATTGGGGAAATGATGATGATGACCTAGGAGATTGCACAACAAGGAACAATCCGCCACGTGAGATGCATCGATTGCCAACCGAGAAACCCAAAGAAAAACAATAATCAAAAGGAACAAATAAAAATAAAAATTTGAGAGAGAAAAAGAAAAGACTTGTAAAGTGAGGGTGGGGGCAGAAAAAAGAGGGGTCTCATTAATTAAAAAAGTTAAGGAGGTACAGAGAAAGAAGATGGAATTGTAAAATTAAAAATAAATAAGAGAAAAGGAAATATAGAAAGAAAAAGCAAAAGGAGAGAGACAGATGGGGACACTCCACAACTACAAGACACCGAAGCCCAGACAATTACATGCTTTACCAATTCCCATTTTCGTATTTTTAATCTTTTCATTATCGAAAATTCTATCTTGATATATTATTATTCACTTAGTTTTTATAATATTACTACATAATCTTATGTATTTATAATAAATTGACGTTACATAGTGTATATATGTGAATTTTTTTACGTCTACTATATCTATTATAAGTATGATTTTAATATTAATAATTAACTCTTTTAAAATGTGATATCACTTGTTATGAAATAGAATCTCATATTATATTGGAAAAATGTTTTAATCTTTTAATACATGAAGAGAGTTTTTGGACGTCCTTACATAATTCTTTAAGCTTATAATAACAAACTATTTTAATATAATTTCTTTTGGATTTTTGAATTAATACTGATTCCCTGCAACAAATTATAAATATTGTAAGGCAATTTATGTCTTAGTATTGAACCAATCATTTCCTGACACGACTATGAGATGACGTGGAATCCTTCCTCCTATCCCAAATTATATTAGTGTTTAATAATGAACATATACTCACCGGCATTTGATTCTTTGCAATTACTCTACATGCATATTAATTTAAATTTTGGCGAAGGCTATTGTGAATGCTGAACTATAAGTTTATCAGGAATAGAAACAGAATCGGAAAATAAGACACCTCGCATAATATGAATGACAAAAAAAATGTCAAAAAAGTTCCAACCTAGCTAAAGTCTAGAGAGTTATGAAAATGAAGTTAAAAAATATTTGCAAGTTTGAATTAATTTGAACGATACGATTGCATTATGGAGTAAGTAATTAAAGTGTAGTGACCGAGGTTTGATTGATAATAAAATTTCGAATTGTGTGAATCGTAGCTAATATCTATATATCATTAAAGTTGAATCATCAATTTGAAATTGATTCAAAATTTCAATAGCAATTTTGTGAATTAAGTAAAATTAAAGGTTTATATAGAATCAAAATAAAATAAAACCTCCATGTCCTCCACTACGTAGAGAGAGAAAGAGATTTTTTTTTTTTTGCTTTGTTTTTTTATTTCTTTTCTCATTTCATAAATTTGAATAATGTTGATTAAATTTGTCTTCCAATTTTTACTTTAGAAGTATAATTTATAAAATACTTAAAATCACAAATTATTAAATTTTGATTAAGAAATATATCAATTAAATTAAACTAATAATAATAATAATAATAATAATAATAATAATAATAATAATAATAATAATAGTGTTAATAATTTATTTAGATTTTAAAAGTACTTGCATTGTTGTAAAATCTTAAATGTATATCTACAAGACTACAACACGTATATTATATATATTATATTTTTGGGTATTTGAATGTAATGTTTTATTTATTTTATTATTTATCAAAAGATATACATTATCTAATAATTGTAATTGATATTAGTGTTTAGTTTGTAATTTTAATCAATATTACTAATGATTTATATTTATCTTAACATATTTAAATATTTTAAAATTTTCATTTAATTTTAGTTATAAAATATTATTTTATTATATTATAACTATTTTCGTACAACGCACGAAGGGCAAATTCTAGTCAATTGTTTAAATACTAATACATGTCTGATGACTTTGTCCATTTTTCAAGGCTTGTTTTCCTTTATTGAGCTTAAATATGCTTTTTCACGTTGAAGGGATTAAATCATTTTGCATATGCTTTAGCTATTTTTATCAATCGAGCTCCTAATAAAACATGATTTTTAAATATTTACCAGTAGAGAAAATTGGTTCGACTTAGTTTAATTATTTCGCAAATCAAATAATTTTATTTGCCTTTAAACTGAAGATGAAGATTTTAGGATTAATAGTAGTCTGTGTCCCAACTTTAAGTACTTTTCAAAATATGTCTACAATTTGTGTTATTCATGATATGTCATATACAACAGAATTTCGGCGACGAAATGATGACTCATGCATCTCACCAGAATTTTGTGATGCGGACGGAACATATTATGAAAAGTTAAAAGATGATGGCATTTTGTGGAAAATGCTTAAAGTTGGAAATTCAAAACAGTATTAAACGTTATCATTTTATAGGTTGATGTGGGGAAAAAAAGTACACCTAAGAATCTAGCGAGATGAATCATCACTCCGATCCGTCATGGCATCACTGAATTTTGTGGTGCAAAAAATTGAAAATACAAAACACTAGTCCAAGATTTTATTGAAGTATCGTATGTTGAGTGTAAATTTGGAACAAACCCCAAGATGAATTTCTCGTATCTAAAGAATGAAATTTTAGAATTCAGTTATAATTTATTTTAGTCCTGAACTTTAAAAACGTGTATAACAAGGTATGTATAACTTAGTGAATATATCGTACTAACATATTTGTAAACAAGGTAATTTGCATGTTAACATTGTGAAAGAACAGGGCCATATGGCATTATGATTTGAGAAGGTGGGTAATTTTGGAACAAAATGATGGTGAAGACATGCACAAGAGATAGGGTTATCAACTCGGTAGAAGAGAAATATGAAAGGGATGATGAATTGATGATGCATAACAAGGACATATTAATGCAGTCAAAGAAGCACAATTACCAAAACAGCCTCACACAATTGTGTCTTTTACCAACTACAGTACTTCAAGAAAGCAAAAGGGGAGAAGAATTTTCTCATCTCATATGATGAAAGCAAGCAACATACCACAATTTTCAAGAGATAAACCACCTCAAATCAAACCCTAATCATTACCCATTTTTAGACCAATAAATTATTTTAAAATACATTCTAATCAATGAAGTTTCAATATTTCTTATAGAACATTTTACGAACTGCCACGTTAATCATTACCCATTTTTAGACCAATAAATTATTTTAAAATACATTTTAACCAATGAAGTTTCAATATTTCTTATAGAACATTTTACGAACTGCCACGTCTCCATTTTAAAAAGGTAAAACATTAGGGAAAATTCTTTTTGTTTCTACTTTTCTATCCCAAGTAGAATCTAGCCTTTTTGCCTAGCAAAGAGCCGGATAAATAATGTATCCCTTTCATTTCGTTTGGATAAATATATGTAGCCATAATATGGGTGATCATAAAAATAAATTGATTATTTTATCATAAATATAAATTAATTATTAATAATAATTAATAGTTTTAGTTTTTATTTAACTTTGTAAATTTAAGAATATAATTTTAATCTACCTAACGTGCTAGCTTCCATTAATCTATGCAAATTTATGAATATGATTTTTAATTTGATATTCAAGTTAGGAAATAACAATTATTGAATATAAATTTAA
>JAYJMF010355307.1:0-10683 GCA_036873715.1 Salvia sclarea | reverse complement strand
CCATGGGGGTTGGGAGGAATGGCTAAACCCATGTTCATGGGTATCACCATTCCTACGGGAATGGTGATTCCTACTGTAAAAATCTTACCAGCCGCGGGAATGGGAATGGGCACAGGAATGCCCATTCCATTCCTGCATACCAGCCGGCCCCGTAGTGATTTGCTACTCAGGGGCTGTTTGGCTAATTTAATTTTGAAGAACTTATAAGCTCTAGTAGTTTATAATAAGTTTTTTGAGGAGCTTATAAGTTGTCAAAGTGTTTGGATAATTAGTTTATAAGTTAAATTGATAATTGTGAATTTAGAGTGAAAAATTATATTAAGAAAAAGAAAATTAAAAATAAATTAATTATGAAAATAATAAATTATAATAAGGTTATTTTGATAAAAGGATGGTAGCTTATAAGATTATGAAAATATAAGTTGGGATTGAACAACTTATTTTTTGGGGAGCTTATAAGCTCTTGGAGCTTATTTTCACATCTTATAAGCTGTTAAGGAGCTTATTTGATGCAGAGTGTGTGGCAAAATAAGCTCCTCAACAGCTTATAAGCTGTTTTAAGGAGCTTATAAACTCAGCCAAACACCATAGCGATCTATTGACTGTTTTTGCTTACTTTATTGTCCAAATAGGTCACTTGAATAATCGGGATTGGTCATAAATCTCCATGTTATTGTGAGCATGGCACCAACACCAATTTTCATGAAAAACAATAATAAAATTGGCTCATCATTGATAATTTCACATCTATATAATATATTCTTATAAAATGAAAATTTCAACAATAATATTTTATCGTCAAATTTTCTCATTCCTCTTTCTCCAACAAATTTTATAAACGATAATGGTATGTAGGGGTGAAAATTCGGGTTACCCGAACCCGAATTTCCCGAAATTCGGGACACTCGAACCCGATTTTTCTGAAATCCCTACCCCCGATCCGAACCCGAACATTTATTCGGGAATCCGAATTACCCGATCGGGAACCCGAATTACCCGACATTTCGCTGGACTAATTCTGTTCCAATTTTTCGGGTAATCGGGTATTCTAATACCCGAAATTCCCGAAAAATCCCGAAATTTCCCGAATTATTTTGGAAAAAAATTCGAAATATACCCTTTATTTTTCTATTATCCCACCTGTTCAGTTTTCACTTTTCGTTTTCAATCAAAATCATCAATATTCAACAATCAACAAGTGAGGGCGGCGGCCGGCGGGTGGCGGCGGTGGCGGCAAGACGTCTAGCAAGTGGCGAGCGCGGGACGGGCGAGTGCGGCGTCTGGGGCCTCTGGGCCGTCTGGCGAGTGAGGGCGGCGGCTGCGGCGTGCTGCGGGCAGGCGGCAGGTGAGGGATTAGGGTTGAGTTAAGTCACTTGAGGTTGAGGTTGAAAATTGAAATTGAAATGTTTTAGGGATAGGGAAAGGAAAGGAAAATCTCAAAATCCGAAAATTGGAAATATTTGGAATTTTGGAAGTATTAAAAAATTAAAAATAAATTAAAAATGTCGGATATTCGGATTATCCCGATTGGGAGTTTGGGACACCCGAACTCCCGATATTTGAAAATCCCTAATCCCGAACTCGACCGAATTCCCGATAATTCGGGATTGGGACACCCGAACTCCCAAAAAATTTGGGTCGGGATCTGAATTTCCCGAACCCCGATTTCCGAATTTTCACCCCTACAAATAAAGGACAATCACATTCTTGTTTGGTAGACCCAACTAACAAACTAGCATCCTAGGTTCATACAAGATGTTTATAATTAGGACAAAAGATCCAGGCCAAAAATCAGGTGTATGAAGCTGTCACATTAATGTAATTAATACTCCAAACGATCTTTAATACTCCTAAATAATATGTTTATAATCTCTTAAATGTGACAGACACGATATGATATTTTGTTTAATTGAAGGAATATATGTATATAGATAGTCCAAAATAAGGGAGTCTCCATCAAATTAAAACAGTGAGGGGTCAAAGCCGAAAATATGATTAGTTGCTAGCGAAATCACCGACACACCATTTTCTAGAGTGATGGATGGCCCCTGCACAATGGGCACATACTACTCTACACCCCATTTCTTTGTCTCTTTCAATTCATACAAACACATATTGTTACAAAATATTATTGTTATCTATTTCCTGTTATTTTTAAATTATAGCCTAAATTTTGATCTTATGATGACATTTTAGCCCAAAATCGTAAACATTACTATTTATCTATGTTGTTCACTTGACAATTCATGTATATCACTTGAAACTCATTTGGCATCGTTGGAGATTATAACATCATAAATCAACTTTCGGCGATACACGTGAGTTTTAGTTGGCCGAAATTTTTGACTCGAATTATTAATTGAACAGCAAAAGTAAGTACACGTTATATTGTAGTAATATTTAAAAGTTCGGGCTAAAAATCATTATCGGATCAAAGTGTCGACTACAATTTAACAATAACTTATTTTTTCTTTGCTTTTCTAATATAGTTATAGATTAATAAAAGAAGCGAAAGTAGAGGGATAAATTTAAAACGTCTTTTTCTTATAGATGGTAAAACATGTTGATCATAAAATGGCCGACTTGAGAGTGAGCCTAGAAATAATTGAAGTGGATATATTCATATTCAGGATAAATATTCAAGGCTAGCTAGGAACATGTTCACATGGCTATGCACATGCAAAATACACATTTTTCTGTCTTTATTGGGATAATTCGAACTGTCTAAGAGTGGACTAACTATAATGTGTCAAGAATAATTTATTAAAATACTCTATTATATATGGATGCACTAAATTTAAAACTATTCAACATTTTTTAAGGCGGCATTTTGCATATTCAGAGATGCATGCAATCATTGCCAATTAGTTAGGATCTCTAAGGGGCATATTGGTGGATGAATGATTTTAGATTGATACGATTTTTAATTAAATATTTTAATTAGTTTCAATGCCAGGTTGACCATTAATAGTATAATATATATAGGCATCATTAAAGCGTTCAATCTTTTACATATTTTGCTTACTTTATAGAATTTGATCAAATCATAGTATAATTATGTTAGTACGTTATAACTTCTAGCTAGGGCTTTGATAAAAATATAATCTAACAGAATTACTAAGTGCAGAACTGATGCAGACCTAATTACTCAACATTGATAATTGGTAGATATATTAGATCTAAAGAAAATGTCAAAATGAGTTGCGGCGAAGCGCATGGGTCAGGTAGGATCCAACGGGTCTTCTCAAACCCGTTTTGACCGGTTGTCTATTGTTAAATTTTAGTTTTTTTTCTTTTAATTACTTAAAAGAAGTTCTAGTGCCATTTCCAAAAACAGTGTCATTTTCATATATTAATAATATTATTTTTATTTATAGTGCATATTCTTATTTATAAAATTGTCATTTTAATTTACTGTCATTTTATATTTATAAGAGTGGTATTTCGTGTTAATAGGAGTGTCATTTTTTCATTTAGCGTCGTTTTAAAATACTTAAAGTGTCATATCGTATTTAAAGAGTGTTATTTTCATGTAGTGTCATATAAGATGTCATTTTATATTCAAAAGAGCGTTATTTATATTGTAGTGTTATTTCAAAACACATAAAATGTATTATATATTAATAATAATGTCATTTTCATCGAAGAAAAAATATAAGGGTAAAAGAAATAAATAAATAAATAAATAAATAAATAAATAAAAAGATTTTATCCTATCGACAAGTCAAACTCGGATCAACCGGGTTAAAATCAGACCCGCAAGTTCCACCTCATGGATAAAGTGGACCGCAGAGAAGTATTTGCCAAAGAAAATAGATGATTTAAGAAGATAATCTGGATAACATTCAAAGCAAAACTTTCGAGATAATTATTGTCAATCAAGTTCCTAGGGATTTGTTATTTTTATCTTAATTTCATCCTGCCTAATTAAGTGTTTTTCATTAATTTTCTTTAACAATATAATACCAATAAATTGATGAGGAGAGGAGCGAAAATGGGGGTTGCTTATTAACTTATGGTCAATATCCATGATATATCTATAATCGAATAAATATTCAATTAAATCCTAATTTTTTCTTTATCAGATCCTAAATTATTACTGTAATATTTCCACAATAATTAATATTAATTAAAGATTTAAACTAATTCTGAAAGCAACAAAAATGTTTTGCGTCTCAAATTTAATTATGGCCTGAAATATTCACATAGACAGTCGGATGCCTTGCCAATATCGTTTTTGTTGTTTCTTCCGGATCCACAATTGACCCGCGGAACATTAATTATGTTGTTTTTTTCGAATAGTTTAGGCCTTAATAGATAGTATTAATGAATGTTCATGACATTCTTAGGAAGAGCTAATTATAATTATTGACGCCTAATTATATGAAAATTAATATATATGCGCTCGTGATGTGTTGTAAAAATCTTCTCTACTAAAGTATTTGGAGCCAAGGCCTCCACACCAGCCCCCAATTCACTCCGAGGTGGACTCCTATACATCAATGTATATATACATCACCCTATAATATGTATTCCCTTCCTATCCCATCACCATTGATTACAAGGTGATGTATATATACATCAATGTATGAGAGTTTTCGCCTTGTTGTGTGCACAGCTCCGTGAGTTAATAGTTGAAAGGGCGAGATTGGTGAAGCAAGTTATTGAGATAAACAAGGAATACAATGATGCAGTTGTTAAGAATAGACTTCTCAAGGCTGAGATTGAAACCCTGATAATTAAGGTAAGCTAAATCATTGAAATAAATAGCATTTGTTTTGACAATAACATATGTAATTTTATTTTATTGTGCAGGTGAAAATGGCTGAAGAAATTGTGAAAAGAGTATTTGGTTTCAACTGGATGGGCCGCAGCCCTTCAGCAGAGCCAGTAGAAGATGAATCTCCTTCCGATAGTGACGATGGATCTGCTTAATGAACATGCTTAATTATGCCATAGGCTGAGAGGGCTGTCACGCTTCGATTTTATTTTCCGTCTTCCTTTTAATCTTTGATTTCAACACTTGTTAGGCCTTGCGTACTTTTTTATTTATCCATTGTTATATTACGTTGTTTGCACTATGCCCAAAATCGAGTGGATTGGTCCAATTAATCACATTGTTTCTTATTTCTTCGATGCCAAACTTTGTTACTTTATTTTAATATGATAATAAATTTTGATGCTTGTAAAATAGTACTCTCTCAATTCCGATGAAAGTGAGTCATTTCTTTTTTGGCACGATAATTAATGGAAGTTGAAAATTAGTGTAAAGTGATGATAAGAATAAACTACTCTCTCCATTCCTTAATTGTTGGTGCACTTTCGTTTTTGGGATCAACCATTTCTTTTTATGAACATTTTTACAACACGCACAACTTTAAATATAATATATTTTTATCACTACTTTATACAATTTACACTACTTTTTTCAATTCTCCTTAATTCCTGTGCCGAAAAGAAATGCACCAACAATTGAGGGACGAAGAGAGTATTATTTAAAGTTATATGAGTAATAAAGGTGTGTACCAAAAAGGAAATGACTCATTTTTGGTGGGACGGCCCGAAAAAGAATACAACTCACTTTCTGTGGGACGGAAGAAGGAATATATTTTAATCTAAAAAATATTTCTTAATTAGATGAAAATTGAACGTGTCAAAGCCAAATCATTTTTTGTAGTGAAATAACTTATTTTGTTATCATGTAAGTTTTGAATTTCAAATAACACTTATTTTTGTATCCGACATCCATACCCGATCAATATTTTGATTGCGAAATCAAAATCTAGTACTTCTTACAAGAAAATTCATACATATCGATGTTTTTTAAAACATAATCTGATTGATCCAAACTGAAAAGATACTCGAGTAACATTATGAGTCGAAATGGAGTTGGATTTCGTTCCGAAGCATCTGAAAGCTCCCCTCGTCCGTATTGATCCATGCTTCAATACCTTCCCCACATCTTGTGGCGACCAATATGGTTAGATTCTTCAATGGCAGCGCCGGCGCGCACCACCACACCGGCTTCCCCCACCCGAAATCCACCTCGTACACCGGAAACCTACACCAACTGCTAAACGAACACCGCTCCGCTTCTCCTCTCCCAAATCCACCAAACACTCTCTTGTGATAATCCCAATACGCATCCCCACTAGTACACTCCCCTCCGCCCATCCTCTTTATCGACTCCTTCACCTTTCCGGCGAGATCGCCCAGCTCCTCCACGCCGTCTCCGGTGCTCGACAACGCAGACGACGACACCCAGCAGTTGCCGAAACACCCTTCCAGAGCCTTATCATAATTTAGAGAAATAGACGGAGAATAAAATAGTATGGGTATAAATATATAATTCTATTATGCTAATTAATACCTTCTCCCTCTGCCTCAAGTTGACTATGTGCAGTGCAGCCGATTCCCTCCTCATATTAGGGCTCTTCATCTCCGCCGCCTTCAAGAAGCTCCGCCAGATGAAGGCGGTGACGGCCTCAACGCGCGTCGGATCATTCACGCCCGCCGCATCTCGCTTCAGACGCGCCAATCTCTCCTTATCGAAAACGAATCTTTTCGTGGTGAATTCTCCGTCGGTAGACGGAGACTCCGTGAACCTATCCGTCGGTAATTCCCTCGTCGGAAAATAAGCCGCGAGATCGAAACTCAAGCAAAAGCTAGAGATCTTATCACATTCCCCTCTGCATGCGGCAGCCCATGAATTGATGAACGCCATGATCGACGTGCAGTCGGCGATCCGGTGCGAGAAGCATATTCCGACAGCGACGCCGCCGCACTCGAAGAAAGTGACTTGCACTAGCAAAAGGGCTCCCGATTTGGTAGTAAAATCTATGGGGAGAAAGTGCTTCAAGTGGTCCATTTCGGGATCTTGTATTGCGTCGGCGAGGCGAGACGGGGCTCGTGCCTCGATGAAATCGACGCCTTCGTCGTTGCAGTCGACGAGGGAGTTGTCTTCGAATCTTCCGGCCAAGGGGTAGAATGAGGGTAGAGTGTGAGAGAGGGAGTGTTTGAGGTCGTCAAGTATTCGGGCTTTGGATTGATTGGATTGGATTTGGATGAAGAAGAGAAGAGGAAAATGTTGAGGGCGAGCTAATTGATCCAAGTAGGAAAGCTTTAGCTTTTTGAGGTGGTTAGGTGTGTCGGAGCAAGGCTTCACCATCTCTCTCGAGATTACTACCACATGACTTTCCATGGTTGCAAAAATGTATTCATCCTTACACACACGTGAATATGTATATAGGAGGTTCACATAGAATATCTTCTCGAGGCTGTCTCCATTGCCCATAATACATCAAACATCTCCACATTGGCTCCAATTTTAATATATAGATAATGTTGCTGGAACAATTGTGTCTTTGAGCTCGCTTCGAGTGCGCCCTCGGCTCCCCCTCGCTCGACTGATATTTTTGAGTTTTTCTATGGACTTAACCCCATCACCTTAGAATGTATAGTGATGGATGTATATATATACATCGAGGACACATAAATATTTGTACTTCTTCGTAATGTTAATTAGGATTCAATCTAATCTATATATTATAATTAATGGACTATTAGATTGATTTTTCAAATGTGATATGCTTTCATACGCGTTAGATGGTCATTTTCGATGAATATGCTTTGTTACGCTTAAAATAATACTTATTCTTGATTATTATGCTTTTATCACGAACAAAATATTGATTTAATATTAAAATTATACTTGAATCATCGTAACATTATGTAGATAGTTTTTGGTAGATCGGATTCCCATTGTGTATAGGGGTTGTCATTTAGGAAACGATCTTTTGCTACATTTGTAATTTTGATTCAATTTTTATGACATTGTGAATTTCCAATGTTTAAAGACGTTAATCTGGCATGCGCTACATTTTAAGACTGACTTTTTTTTTTTCATCGTTAATTCCGGCGTTGCTAGAGAACTTTTTGCGCAGTGAAATAATTAATTTTCATAATTTTTAACGTGTTGCAATAGAAACTCAAACAAATTTTCCATCGGCTCAAATTTTCAATTTCTCATAATTCGAGCACTTGATAGGAAACGGTGAAATCAAAGGTGATAGGGTCTAATATCAGCTCACACCTGCGAGTGAAACGTGGCAAGGATCAGAAGTCCCACACCTGTGTTTCAGAAGTGAATTATCTCTTTACTTCTGCCGGAGACATCTGGTAAGACTCAGAAGCCTCACACCTCACTATCAGAAGTGGCCTAGACTCTTGGTCAGGTGTGATGACTAGATTAGTACGGGCCTGCCAAAAGCTGTTAGGCGTCGTTTTCCAGCAGTTTTCCTAACTAACTTTGGGACCACCTTACGTGTCCCCATGCCATTGGCTAATAGTACTGTGAATATGCCCGGTACGTTGCAGGGCCGGTACACCTTGTCGGGTACACAATTATACCCCTCTTCAATAAATATGCTGCCTATCATATCCTATCAATCTCACTACTATAAATACCCCATGTATTTTTCATAACAAGGTAAGTATTCCTAAATACTCACAACTCCAAAACTCTCTAGCTCGAATCCTTTGCTATTATACGCTTTTCGGAGTCTTTACTGACTTGAGCGTCGGAGTCTCTCCCCGGAGAACCCCCTTTCTCCGGTTCTGTTTTGCAGGCTACCTTTCGGAAACTACGCCCAGAGTTCTTAATTCCAACACTCTTACGTGCCAGGTCAACGATCCACCACAGTGAAAGGTAAAAGGCCTTGTCAACGAGCCTTCTAAATATTTGCAATATTGTTGTTGGTCCCTAACCCAAACCAAACACACACCAAATGGGCTCAACCCAAAATGAGCGTTAAGGCCCAACAGACCTTAAGGCATATCAACAAATCTCCATCTTGACTTTAATCCTCCTTGCAGATGCATCATTACAATACCAGACGAACACACTTCTCCTCTTTTGCCTTAGATTTGCCCTCCTTGGGCAACTAACAACTTGTGGTGTTCAATAAGGCCAAACAATGTCGAAACTTGCTATGAGGGACCGGCTTGGTGAACATATAAGTAGGATTATCAGCAGTTTCTACTTTCATCACCTTGATTCTCTTCTCATTCCTCAAGAAATGGTACCTCACATCAATATGTCTGGTCCTCTCATGCTGGACCTGATCCGTGATCTAAACCTCGGATGATGCAAGACCAGCATAACCTGTCACGATAAAACCTCGCAGAAAATACAAAGTACCATATTTCAAGTCTGTTAGAACCACCTTTGAACCTTAACAGATATGCATAACTCCACCTTCACCTTTAAAACTGAAACCATTGTAGTATAAAATACTCAATGATATCAGATTCTTGGTCATCTGTGTAACATGTCTGACTTCATTCAAGGTGCAAAATATGATACGATCCTCGCCTAACTAATGAGATAGAGACGGATATGTAGCCTAGGATCAGACGCGTAAACGAACAAAATAGGATAAAAAAAGGGTGGATACTCCATATCCTAATCGAGTCAATTCCAACCACCTTCCAGACAACATTGTCCGCCATATGGAAACATTACCTCAATCTATATGCTCATAAGTCGAAAATACTCATGTTAAGATAAATATGGTGTGATGCCCCGGAATCTGGAATCCACACATCATTACGATTTCACTATTCATCTCCAACCAAGGCTAGATCTTCTTCAAAATTCGTACAAGTTTTGCCACGGCTAACTGCAGAAACTGCCGAAACCTTATTTCTTTTCATGTTGTGTCTTCTTAGGACAATCATTCTTCCAATGCCCGATTCGTTACAATAATTGAAAATGTCTTCGGGTTGAGGACCTTTTGAACCTTTATAGTTCGCCTTTTTTTCTTCATATTTCTTATGTCACTTTGCATATTATTTAGCCTCGATACCTAATTTTCTGTGGCAGAACCAGTTTCCTCTTGACGATCTTCTTTGTTGTGGAGAACAGATCGAACATGTTTCAGAGACAAACTATCTTTCCCAGTAATAAAAGATTCGATAAAATTCTGATACATCTCAGACAAAGATACCAACAGAATTAAAGCAGCATCCTCATCTTCTACTTTAACTTCAATATTACGTAAATCTAACAAAATTTTATTCAATTTATCCTGATGATCATGAAGGATGTATGTTTCAGCATGCATAAACGGAATAGACCTTGCTTTAGAAGCAACTTATTGGTTAAAGACTTCGTCATGTACAGATTTTCTAACTTCAACCAGAGACCAACTGCAGTATCCTGATCATCAACCTCGATGATAACATCGTCAGCCGAACATATCAAGATTATTGAGTGGGCCTTTTCTTCTAGGGTATTCCAGTCTTCATATTCTACGTCTTTCTTCTTTGACTTTTTAGATAGTGGCACCCACAAACCCCGTTGCTTCAACAAAGATCTTATCTTAAACTACCATAAGCCAAAACTATTTCTCTTTGAATTTTTCAACCTTTACGTTGAAAGCAAACATTTTTTATCAACTCAAAAAATCCTAACAGTGCGGAAATATTCAGGCTCTTGATTCCTGTTTATTATAACGGAATTGAATTATTGAGCAATTAAGAAACATAAACGTAAAGAAGACACATATTTATGTGCTTCACCAACAATGAGTTGCTGATCAGCCTATTTCCTAACACAAAATAGTGTAGTTATAGGATAAGTATTATATATCGTCTCCACAGGGTTTGTGATAGCGAACTCCT
>JAYJMF010355296.1:0-10683 GCA_036873715.1 Salvia sclarea | reverse complement strand
TTCTAAAGACCAAAACATGTAGGTCTTATACAAATTCTAAGGCAATACATCATGGGGTTTTGGGATCATTAAAACAATACATTACATTACATATATTTTCCCAACAGTTTATTTGAATTTTTAGAATTTTTAAGGGCCCAAATTCCGTTAAAAGAGGTTCCAAATAAAATTTGGTGTTCTTATATTATTAGATTTTATTCTTTTATCGAGTTTTGATATTTTTAATTTTTTTACAACAACCTAAGCTCATTAGACAATACTTAACTATTTTTTCCTTTCGAATCCTAATTAGATCATATTTCATTATAGAATTTTCTTGTAGCTTATTTGATTTTTTAGATTTTTCAAGGGACCAAATTTCCTCTATCAAGTTTTTATATCTTTAATTTTTACAACAACCTAATATTACACAAGCTCATTAAACAATACTCAAATATATAGTATCAATTTTTCATTTCTTTATAATAATTTGACAATAATTAATCATTTATTATATTTAAAATCTTTATATTCTTGTAACTCATTAATAAAGGTCCTAATTTAAGTAATTTGAACAGGGCCCGAATTTTCTTTGCCCCGCCCCAATGTAATACACTAATACCCATCCATCATCTGAAACCCGCACTTGGAGAGTCCCACACACGTCGCATCTTCAGAGACGAGGCCAAGAAGCTGGGCAGCGACGGTAACAGTCGATCGGAGATAAGAAAATGAATATCCAAATATATGCAGTAGATGAAAAAATATAGCAATATTATTTATAATAAAAATTGGTGGATTCAAAATTTTGATAGAGCAATATTATTGTGGGAGTGCTCCAATTACTTCTATGAATCTATTAATATTGTTACAAGTATATGTGTATGAGTGTATCTTCATCAACGTACCACACTACCACTGCATTAATTTCCTAATTAAATGACGTGGACTATTTAGAAGATTAAGTTTTTGTTTAAAGATAAGTCAATTAATTAGAAGCTGAAAGGCCAATTGGAAAGCTACAACCAAACATTTGCAGAATATTTAATAAAGAATTGTCAAACAGCTAGGCTTTCTCCTTCCACTCATCTGCAGTCTGTCGGACATCCCTATAACTTTATGTATTAATTAATTTATTTAATTTCTGATGATATATGATTTTTTAAATTTTTTTTTCTATAAATATTAGTCATGATATATTATGTCATAATAAATCTTTATATTACAAAAAAAATTACTAAAATTATCGAAATTTGTAGTAACATACGGTGGCACACGAAGAATTTGGCACATAGGATCCCATCCGAAATCGAGGCCGAAGAAAAAATAGTCATAATGTGTTTCTATAATTTTTAAATTGTTAGCAGGGCGATTATGATATTCTTTTAGAAATTATGTTTTGAGTGATATGATGGATCAGTGCAATATAGATTTTTTTTTTTTATCGGACAATGTTAATTGTTAGTAGTTAGTTTACCAAGCACCGAACACTCCTAGATATCATCACCAAGCCTCCTTATAATTCCATTTTAAATTCATTCCTATAGGGAATCGAACCCGAGTCTTCCACTAAGGGAGAAATTCGGTGGCCAGTGGATTAAACCCGCTGGTTAGTGCAAAATAGAAATTTATTAAATGATAAGATATATGATCATACACCTTTAAAACCAACCAATTTTTCAAATAAGTTTGAATTATTTTTACATATATATCAATCTATATATCATTCAAAATAAACACTTTTTCAAAATACTAATCTACTGTATATAAAAGCAATGTTTTTGTAACCATGTTTTCACACCAAATTTTCTCTCTCATGTCTATAACTAATTTTTCTCTCCCTCTACTCACCCACTTCCCACAGTTAGTTTTCTCTTTCTCACCCTCTCTCTCTCCTATTCTCTTTTCTGTTCTTTTTTCCTTTTCTAATTCTTTCTAATATGAAAATATAATATTGAATTATAAAAATTATCAAATATACATTTTAAATTAAAGATCATGACAATACCTTTAATTTGATGTAAAAATTATAAAAAATGAATTTTAAACGAGTTCGTTATGATAGTTTAAAATTTAATTTTTTTTAAAAAAAAATCTTCACTCTTCAATATTTGTTGCCAACCTTTTTTAAATTTTTTTTATTTCTTTTCTAATTTAATTTTATGTTATTTTGTTTGTTTTATTATTCTATTCCGTAAGGAGACTGTAGTTTTATGCTTTTATTTATATATTTTTCATATGATTTTGAATTATAATAATTTATTAATGCAATCAATGTGAAGAAAGCTATATTATTCTATTTTATTATTCTAAAATTTAGAAAATATGAAATATGTGTTAGCTTTAAAATTCAAAAAGTCAAATTTGTGTTTACTTTTATGGTTATCCTTTCACGAAAAATGATAAACATGTATATAAATTCATGAATTAGACGACCAGCGAGTTTGAATTCACGAAAAAAATTTATAAATGTATGTAAATTCATGAATTAAACGAATTACGAATTTGCTTTACAAAATAATCAAAATTGTGTATTTAATTCATGAATCAAACGACAACAAATGTGTGAATTAATTGCAATTATTTATAATTTGTATCAAACGTTTATGCACTTAAAATATCGATTAGTTATGACAATCGCCGCGCATAGCGCGGGTGGGTGTACTAGTAAATAAATAAAATAAAGTTGATGAGTGTGAGATAGTGAGTCCCACATGGGACCTACATGCTTTTTGTGAATAAATTTTTGCTAAAAAAGAAAATGAGAAGAAGAATAAGACGGAGGGAGTAATTGTGAGAAATTCGACTGATAATTCCAAATAGAGGCACACTTCCATCCGACGCGCCGCAATTCGTGCGGCGCGCGTTCCATCTGACTCTCTAAAATTAAACCCTAACCACTAAAACTAAACTCAAACCCCTAAAATTAAACCCTAACCCCTAAACATTTAAAATTAAAAAGTGTCAATTTGAAACACTATAAATGACACTTTGTAAATTATAAAATAAAATAAAAAATAGAACAAAAGCATAAAAAAAAGTTAAAAGGGGGGGGGGGGAGGGGAAAAACAAAAAAACAAGTTAAAATCGAAAAAAAAAAAACCAAAATCGCGAAATGTCGCCCACATATAATCATCTAGCAACAGATTTCGATTTATATTTTAAACCTCCGTGTGAACACACGCCGCACGTGGTGCGGTGCGGTGCACGAAAATATTCGCCTTCCAAAAAGTCAAATCAAATTGAACACGTTTATATATCTACAGGGTTTCAATGATAAACTCCTACTTGAGTGGAACACGCATATTGGATTAGCAAAAATCCATGTACCCCCGATATACATACGCATTCCCATAATCAAAGGTGATCACTGTAGGAAATTAAGGAATACATATTTGAATGTATATTAGTATATATATCACCAAGTAGGCCTGGCAATTCGTGCGTGTCGGGTTGTTATTGGGTCGACACGATAACGACACGATCCGTTAAGGCTCGACACGAACACGATCCGTTAAGGTTATACTAAACACGAACACGAACACGACACGACTTTGCCAAACACGAACACGACACGACACGACACGATAATTTTCGTGTCATAATTTTTTTCGTGTCAACACGACACGATAATTATACGATAGCGACACGACACGATAAAAACCATTAATAGCACGACACGATTGAAACCTGATAACACATAACACGATAGCAACACGATTAACCATAAAATCCAACAACAAAAACAACAAATTAATACATAATCAACAACATTAAATAACAATTTCAATCAATCCCAAAGAAATACAAAATATCTTGCTAAATATTCCATAATCCAACATAAAATATCCCATAATTCAATCCAAATTATCCGGTACACACACTTCGAATTGCAAACTTCTAAATTCCAAAGCTTAAAAAATGCAAACAAAACCTGTTAACTGCACAACAAAAATAAGAAATATGAGTATTAATACATTTTACAAATATTAGAACTCAAAAACTATAAAATCATAACCTATATACCAAGTTTTTGCATCAAAGGCTCAAAGCCTAATTGACCATGGCAGAGGCTGCTGTGCTTTGTCCTTCATTAGGATTAGAAGCTTCATTCACTTGGAGATTTAAGAAGTCTTCTGTCAACTCCGCAATTGGTACTTCACTTTGAATAGCTTTGATGGAAAATAAAATACAAAAGAACAATAAAGTTGTTAATTCATGTTTAATTTATTATAAATACAGAAATTGCATTGTTAAAAAGAAATAATACCATTTTCTCCAAACAACCAATCTCTAGTGCAAATAATTGCCTCGGCTGTGCTTGGCTTCAATGAGCTTCGATATTGATCAAGTACTCTTCCACCAACACTAAAAACAGATTCGGAAGCCACTGTAGTTACGGGAACACTCAAAATATCACGAGCCATGCAAGCAACTATTGGATATTTAAATTGCATCCCTTGCCAATAAGCAAGAATATCAAGATTATTTTTCACATCCATTCTTTGCTCTTCCAAATACATCTCCATCTGTGATTTTTGTTGGCTTAATCCAAATTCAGCATCTAATGAATTAAACTCCTACAACCAAGAAGTAAATAAAATGTAAGATATAAATCAAGAAAGTTACATGGCATAATTGATAATAATATTCAATATAAATTAGTAATGTACCTCTACTACAGCCTTGGATTCTTCATTCATGAAGTCAGATGCAGGATCCTTCATTGCTACATCTCCCACTTGTCCAATGGGGTTTTTGCAAGTTTTACAATATTCACCATAAAGATACATCAACTTATCTTTGACTTGCGAAACAAAATGAGAACTATATTGAACTCCATGTAGCCTCTTATAAGAAAAGTCCACAAATTGTAGCTTATAGCGAGGATCAAAGATCACGGCTAAAGTCAAGATCATACTAAAATCTGCCCAATACTTCTCAAACTTTGGTAGCATTTGACCCGCAATTTTCTTGATATATTCATCTTCACTGTTCTTACTTTGCTTCAATGTAGTGTAGCACATAACAACAGGACGAAAATATAAATTTGATGTGGGATACTTGCTGCCAGAAAACAGGTTTGAGACATCATAGAACAAACTCAAAAACCCACGGATCTTCTCAATCCTATCCCATTCAGCAGAAGAAGGACAATGCTTGTAATTCGGATCACTTATCTGAAAATTCATGAAAGCTTTCCTATAATACAAAGCACTATCAAGCATCAAAAAGGTGGAATTCCACCTAGTGGGAACATCCTGCCTTAATCCTCTCTTACTAGTCAAAGAAACTTTGCTTACACAATCAAGAAATTTCTGCCTCCTCATTTGTGAACTTCGCACATACTTGACACTTTCTCGAACCTTAACAACAGCCATCTCAATATCACTCAAGCCATCTTGGACAACCAAGTTGATTATGTGTGCACAACAACGTATATGAAAGAATTCACCATTGCAAAGAAGTGCATCATTCATATTCAATTGTGTAAGCAACAACTCAACAGACACATCATTTGCACTAGCATTATCCAAGGTCAAAGAAAATGCTTTCTTCTCAATCCCCCATTCACAAAGCATAGAATATATTTTATTCGATAATGCAACGCCTGTATGCGGAGATGGCATCAAGGAAAAATTTAACACCTTCTTTCTTAACACCCATTCTTCATCAATAAAGTGGCAAGTTAGAGAAATATAACCATCAGTGGTAATAGAACTCCAACAATCAGAAGTCAAACATATTCGACCAGGCGCTCTATTCAACATAGATTTAATCTTAATCTTCTCCTTTTCATATAATTTTAACACATCAGCCTTCATAGTATTTCTAGTCACCAACTTCACATCCCATCTAAGGTACTCAAAGGCAGCTCTAATCCGCTCATATTCAACAAATTGAAACGGCAAATCGTGAACAATCACAGCTGAACACAATAACCCCCTAAAATGCTCAGGATCAAATTTAGATAAACCACTAGAACTAGACATCATTTCACTAATATCACGTGCCTTTTTTCTTGGGCAATTTTCTATATGGCGTTTCAGATTTCCTGTTCCAGTTTTACTTGTAACTTTGGGATACTTATGTCCACAATGGTTGCATATGCATGTTTTGACACCATCTTTAGTTACATGAGAAGTTGTAAAGTGTTGACAAACAGCTGCCTCTCTTTTCTTTTGTTCTTTGGCGCTGAACCTTTACCCGTAGGAGGAAGATCTTCCTCCAAATCAATAAGTTTATCTTTGCCATGGCTTTCACTTTCACCTACTGTCTCCTCATTGCTACTCCCAAAAGTAGACATAGTATTTAGTAACCTAGTCCAAAAGAAGAAATGTCATAAATATATTAATGATAAAAAAATCCAATTGGCAAATTAGTAAACAAATTCAATTGGCAAATTAGTAAACAAATTCAATTGACAAATTAGTAAAGAAATTCAATAGATTGTTTGGCCTATTTGCTATAATTAATTAATTAATTATATAAGAAAAATAAAATCACTCTTATAACTTTACCCCCTTCAGTAGTCAGTAGTGTAAAACATAAATTTATAAAAAATTGAAATGTTTTATACATCAATTTACGAATTTACATCTACAAATTAATGAATTGCAAGCTAATTAGATTGTTTCACTAGTTAATTTGCGCTTCCAAACACGAAATACCCAAATTTCAACACAAACAATATTATTAAAATTATGATATTTCGCAAGTTTGCAAATCTAAACTCGGGAATGAAGTCATTTTTAGGCCAATTCACGCGAATTAAAGGCAAATTGGCATTTTGAGACAAAAAAAAAAATGCTATTTTGAAATATTAATTCAAACGAGAATACATTTTCTCTTCTTGTAGATAAAAAATATAGAATGAGCGAAAGGAGCCATTTACATTTACACGAGTGACAGTCCCCATCAGGCTGGAATATATTGGGAAGACCAAGTTATAGTACTAATTTTCAAAGCTGTGATAGAAAACCCTAGAAAATTGTGAAAATAGAAATGAATGGTGAGAGACGACTTTAGTATTTAGAGATAGATGCAGCAATATCATTTTTCTCTCTGATCTTAACGTACACTACCCAATTAATTAATTTCATTGCTAGGTAGCTGTTGAGGATGGATCGAAATCCAATGCATAGGAAGAGGCCCCTTTCACCGGAGGAGCATTCGGCTTCGGCTAGATCACAGCTAGAGATGTCTTCCATCGTCGCCGCCCTCTCCCAGGTTCTCGGCTGCCCTTCGCCGGAATCTGCCCGCCGGAATCATCACTCATCAACGAAACCCCAACAGCAAGGTGAGGTGTCATATATATATGTATGTGTATTTGCAAGAGAATTCAAGTTTTATCTGATGATATAGGCATCAAATTAAACAAGAATCTAATCAGCAACTTATTTGTAGGTAACATCTTCTATTGCATAAAGAGATGGATGTTATCTATATTATTTTCCTTCTATAAACCCTAAATTTAAACCCTTATATTAATGAGTATCGATAAAAGATGTCAGTCTAGAAAAGTAGAATGCAACAGAGGATCCAAATTATTCGGATTTGCACAGCTTATAAAAAGTCTTTCGTTCCTTTTAGAGTTACGCACGCAGGTGATACTCGAAGCGTCTTACCAACTATGCTGCGCTTTCCAGTAATTAAATAAAATATATACTATAACTTAAACGTCGTTGTTTGAGCAGAAAATGAAGGGAGGAGACAGTACATGTACAGGGGTGTCCGGCAGCGGCCGTGGGGCAAATGGGCGGCGGAGATTCGCGACCCCAACAAGGCCGTGAGAGTGTGGCTAGGCACCTTCGACTCCGCGGAGGCTGCAGCCCTCGCCTACGACGAGGCCGCTCTTAGGTTTAGAGGAAGCAAGGCAAAGCTCAACTTCCCGGAGAGGGTAGCTACTCCTACTCCTAATTATCAACAAACTTATTACAACAATGGGAATTCATCTTCCCACTGCTTCTTTGTTTCCAAGGAAGATGATGAGCAAATTGCTACCGCTTCTACTCAAAAGTGGGAAGAATTTCCAAGCAAGAGGATAAGGAGGTCTCTCTCTTGAGGAATTAATTTACACCATTATATGTTTCATATATCCAACTTACTGTTTATGGTTAAGTGATTAATCACTCTTGACACCTATGTTATTGCATTTCATGTTCTCAATACTTTGAGGTTGACAATTACGTATCTTAAAATGATTTGATAAAAAATAATCTAAGTTAATCTGTCGATGGATGGATTGATTGATGAGAATTCATTCATTTCTAACTTAATTCAACATCTTATTCTTCAAATACTCAATTATATAATTTATCAATTTATCCTAATAATTAAATATTTATTTTGAGGTGATAAGATAGACGAATAAAACATATGATTGAATTGTCAAACAAATATAAATAAAAGAAAACCGTCATTAATCCATCAATACAAAACACATGTACCCTTGGTGCATATATACATTACTCTAAATTTTAGCTAGGACGATAGATGGGAATGGATTAGAATCCTGGTTTGGATAAGGATAATGTATATACTCTTGGGGTACAAGAGTCCAATTTATCCATCAAAATAAATAATAAATTAGTTTAATATATTACTTTCATCTATCTATTCTTCTTCTTATTATTATTTTATTACTTATAATAGTCTAGAAATTATAATAGTCTAATAGAAATATTTGTACAAGACTATTATAAATGGTACTTAATACAATTAAAAAAACTCAAAAAGAAAAAAATTATAAAATGGAACCGGCCCCTGACACAAGTGTGGCTCATCACAGGAAAAACTACACAGAATAAGTAAATCGCATTTGGAAAACCAAGTGCGATAACTACGTATAAAAGCATTATTGGGTTTCAAAACTTAAGACATTTGAGTTCAGAAATACCCACTTAGACTATCCTAAGGAGACTACGATACATTATCTTTCCCGATTGTTAGTAGTATCATTAATTATATGTATTTAGTTTCATTTGTATTTCTGTCTCAGTAAAAGGCACGAAGAATTTGAGTTTAAATTTGAATGCGTTGTGTTCTAATTAGGATAAAGTGATCCTTCTATATATAGCCTTCTGATCTATATATAAGTCTCAAGTTAGTCTTTAGGGATTGTATTTGTTTAAGAGAATCTTAAGGATTATATGAACATTCTATGTTAATGAATATGTATCAGATCTATTACTCCAAATCCTACATACATATATATCACATCGATGTAGAGAAGATAATTAACCTATATATGCTTGTTAAGGTATTAATTTTGATAGGCAGAAGTGTATAATATGATCTACTTGCTACGGATATATAATAGCAGTTATGGGCCAATCCTGTTATAATACAGGCTTAATTAAGCTTTAATTGATCTCTTTTGCGAAATGAGCTGCCCTTGTACAACGTAAGACCCAGCTACTTGTCTCAGTGCATAACCAAATAGACAAAAATAATTTCGTTGATTAAAATAATATTGAAAGCAAACAAACAAGCGATAGTAGTGAAGCAATTAATATCTTCGTTAATTCGAAATACCGAAAGCCAAATATAAATAAAAAGTACTTCTGTTAATGCCAGATGGATACCTCATGAAAAGGGTGAATTAAATCCTACATTTTTATTTAATTAAATACCAACTCCATCATATTTATAAGTATATAACAACAAAACAACCAAGCCCATAAAAGCAAGAATTACTCTAAGAAGTCAATCAAATAATTAATTAACTAAGTAAAATTAAACAAAATAAGATCTTAAAATAAAAAAGTTGTTGCCGCATCAACTTCCTTGGTTTTTAACCTTTTTCATGGTTGGGGTAACAAATAATAAGTGTAATGTGATTTCCATTCAGCCATAATTAATTTTGAGAATAAGATCTTACATATATATGCCCCTAAGAAAAGATAGGACCTTAATACCTCTTAGGCGACGTTTGGTTCGAGCAGCCAAAAGGAGATTCAATTCTTTCAATCTTGACCAAAAAAGAGTTCCCTTTTGAGGAAAAAGATAGGACCTTAAGATATTTTGTTAAATAGACCCATGTTGGTATGAGAAGCAGAAGTAAGTTGTTAGTGTAACGCATCAAAAATTAGGGGGAAAGACTAAACTCTACAATCATCTATTTAGGTGTGGGAATTTGGTAAGTGCACATTGACATTATAAAAAAAGGTTGAACCCTAAATGAAAGGGAATAACTTGTTAAATCAAGATATATATAGTGGACATATAGGAGAACGATAACTCCAAACCACTTTAAGATATTGTTTTACATTTGCATTATTTATCATAATGCACAATTTTAAACTAGATAATTACTTGTAGGTTTGGAACCAACCCAACCTTGCAATAATCCAATGCACAAGCATGATCATAAAGTATTTCTAGTAAACTTAACATGAGTATAAAACAACTAGAGCTAAAGCTAGTTAATAGACGACCGATGAAGTGTCACGCTTGCCCCCCATTAATCGAGTCATCACGGAAGGGAAATGAAAAACCATTATATGTAGTTCCTTGCCTTCTTCCTAAAAGACAAAAATAGGGAGACAACAAAAAAAACTAGATCTAGTCCGCTTAATAAAAATACATTGGGGTGTCAGTATTAGTTAAAACGTAATGAATTTACAAAGAGACACATTTACGTTAGGCCGGCCTAACGTTAGGCCCGGCCCAATTAATGTATAAATAATGAGAGTGGCAACA
>JAYJMF010355255.1:0-10691 GCA_036873715.1 Salvia sclarea | reverse complement strand
TAATAATAATAATAATAATAATAATAATAATAATAATAATAATAATAATAATAATAATAATAATAATAATAACTACTTATTTCCATTCTTATTCGCTCATTCCATGTACATACCAGCCATATGAATCACCTGTTTCATTCCATTCTATTCCTATTGTTATTCCATTCCGAAGTACATTCCATTCCTATCTAATTTTATTCCTGCATACCAGCCACCCCCTTAGTGTTCGATTTGTGAATTCTGTTGGATATAAAATCTGTTGATTTCTACCTTTTATAAATATCTTTTGGACAACTAAATCGAGTTCATTTGAAGTGATATCAAACGTAAGACTAATGTTTTGTTGAATGTCTTTGTACTTGTTTAATACATTGTACTGATCGAACTCCAGATTTTTAAAAAATATATAAGGCACCAACATAGTGCCGTGCTTGAAAACAAAAAATTGAATGAGAAGACAAATTAAGCAGATACCAAAACATTCTTCAGAAATTCATTTCATCCTTTTCAGCTTTTTATATAATTAAATATCTCAGTTGGATTATATGTTATCACCAAAAGTATAATCCAAATATATTACGATATGAAAATACACAAATTTAATAATATCGAGATCGAAGATGGGAGGATGATGAACCTACTGTATCTCGCAACAAAAAATAATCGAAACATTATAAAACCGAGCCAATCTATTTCATCTTTTGAGATTCCTTTTTCTTTGAAATATATATCGATTTTGTTTAAACTTTAAATACTTTATACATGGAGAAAAACTAAATACAATCCCACAACAATTTTGTGCTGTTTTTTTTGTGCCTAACGCTCCCCTACATCTCTCACGACTCACATAATCACATCATGACCTCTTATACTCGATTTTATATAAAGACATATGATATGATAACGAATGAAATCAGTTCAAATTCCGATGCAAAAAGTCAATGTTGAGCTCAACTTCTCTACGTTACCAAGTTTACAACTTTGAGAGGCAGAGTGAGATTAAACTATTCAAGTATACATTCCAATATCACAGAAACTGCTACAATTCTTAGCAGCGGCTGTAGTTCAAATACTACACTCAAACCTCAGAAGAGAACTCTTAAGTGCCATTTTCTTTATAATTTTACACTCAACACGATATTGTCAATCCGATTTTCATGTGCATTTGTATTTGGGGCATCTTAATTTCAGTGGTACAGTTAGGCATCCGGTGAAGATTGAAAAGGACGGTGAAGGTGTCCAAAGAGGGAAAACCTGTACCTTAAGGCTTTGTTTTCTGCTGGGAAGCTTCAACATACTGTTGCGCGAGTTTCTTCACCTTTTCCCCTTCCTTGATGAGAAAATTCGCGTTTCTCTCCTTGGAGTGATACTTCATGACTTTCTCAGTTGCCTTCCCCACAGCCCATCGGTATTGTTCAACTGTGATCACACCACTCTTGCAAAGTGGTCTAATGTGCTCTTTTATGTATGTTTCGACCTGCAGTAAAAAAAATGATCGATTTGTGAACAAACAGAAAACAGAGAACCAATATCTATGCACGCATAGGATTTCACCTTTTTCATAACCATACTATGGTTTTCTGATTGTTTGGTGTCGCATTTAGCTGTGTTATCCTTAGTGTCTGCATTGTCTCGTTTCTCAGCGTCGGATGATGATGGTTGATTTGATTCCTCAGTGGCGGCTCTTAAGTTGTTCGTATGATCATCGCTTGATTGGCCCGAGCTCTTATCAGCACCATTGGACCTATCTTCTCCATTTTCTCCGTGTAATTCATTATTGACCGTCGATCCAAATGGCATTACAGAAACAGTCTCCGGAAATTTTCCAATTAGTGGTTCTATATCAGGTCCATAAAGTTCTTCACATTCTGCAAGAGACAGTTCCTCATCTTCTTCATCAGAAGGCTTTCGAGCACCACACTCGTCTACTCCATCATCTACAGTTGAGCTTCCAGCACTATTCTTATTTTGAGACACATGCAGCTCAGTTGGGCCAGCTAAAGGTTCAACATCACTTTGCTTCTCATTATCCCCAAAGTCCAGAATACCATTTGGTTTCTCAGGTTTAAGGGAAGAAAATAACAATTTGATTTTTGGTGGCTCAGACTCTGGCTTAGTGGTGTTCAGAACACCAGCACCAAGGAAGTCGTCATCCTCCAAACTATACTCAAAATCACCGTATATATCAAGATCTGTATGAGAATCAACTTCAATTACATTGTCAGGTCCCTCATCGCTATTTGCTGGTGAACCGGCATTGTTATCAATGTCTTCCGTTCGATGACTGGGACTATTTGGAGGGGAATCGGACATGAGCCCTGCATTTTTAAGGGCTTCATTAACTATCAGATCGAAGGAGCTGTTGCTAGCTTCTTCAGATGCTTCAACAGATGGCCATCCAGAAGTGGAGGAGCAATGATTTGTTTCTTCAGCTCTGTCGGAGCTGATGTCATCTGATCTGCGTGACAGCTCTTGCGAGCATAGATTCTGGTATACAAGTTTGCTGTTTGACCTGTTAGCTACGTCTTTTTCAATATTAACAGCATCTGCTACAGCCAACTCTGTTTCAGCACTTTGACAAAGCTTTGATAGATTTGCTTTCTTCAGGAAGTGCTCCGCCAAGCGATAAAGTTGAACCTATATCATAATTCTTGGTTATTTACATATAAAATTTTAATCTCACAAAGAGAGATTTTCAGCTGATAAAGGAAATAGCTACAACCAAGACAAAGTAAATAATATAGCTTTAACATGAGGATACGATCACAAAATACTTGAAGATATACTGCTGATTGATGGACCTTGTGATAAAGACAAATTATATTGAAAGGCAGACGTCAATCCAGGCAACTCAAACCAGGGCCAGGATCAGAATTGTAGTGACACAATTGAAGCATGAAGGAATTAAAAATCATCCAAAAGAAAGTTTTGGGTGCAAGTGTCATGATTTTAACCTTTGAAGGAAGTATTTAAAGAATAGGTAAGGCCGAAATAGGCAAACAATAGAGCTTTGTGCAACATAGATCACATTAGTGGAAGATTCATTTGAGCTCTTGTTTTTTCTTAAAGGTCCCACTAAATGACAGCTTATCTTGATTCTACATCTTTCCTAGGCTTCTCTCGCCAACAAATAATGATAGGTACACAGTCCAGAATTACCCATTAATTCTCCAAGGATAGAAAGTGTCAATCTGAAGGCAAAAATGGATTAGTTGTTGTGGAATGGAATACAGTATTTACCTGCCTGATTGATGTCGGGATTTTATTGTGACGACTGGGAGCCAAAACAGGACGCATGTCTTTCGGCAGTTGAGCCTATAGAATTATTGAAGATAAAGTAACTTAATTTAATTACAAAATTACCAAGAACGGAGAGAATCTTGCAGAAGGAAACATATTAAATTTACCAATAATGGATAGTGTCCTTTGAGAATTAATTGGTCCTCTTCTTTATCTTGCATGTTCTTGCCTGAGGCTGCTGTTTTTCTTGCCAAAAGTTCTAAGGCCCACTGTCTTCTATCGCCCTTCACAGGGTCAGGTTTACTTGCCTTGTCAGGTATCTTAACTCCACCAGTTGCAGTGCGTGATGCACCTTTGGGATGTCTCTTTAGTTGTGCATCACCAGAAGCAGCTTCAGATTTAGCACCCTTGGGATGATTCTTTGTGTCCTTACTCTCTAAAGAAGGAGCAATCACATCTTGGAAAGTACTATGCTTCTGTTGATTTATGTCAGACTGGTTATCGAGCAGCAATTTAGATGCAGATGCTCTCTCAGTGGTCCCACTCTCTCTCCTCTGTTCAGGAGTCGAAACATCTTTGAGAGCTGAGACAGGTTTAATATCATTCTTCCTAGGGAAAACAGATGAGTCTGCTAAATACAATCTTGAAAGAATAGAAGAACCCTTTGCCTCCTGGTCATCCCCAGGCATTTTCTTCGTTTGATCTGTTTCATCCCTCAGGAGATCAAGAACTGACTTTAGTGTCTGAATCTTTTCGGGCTTTGATCCTTTCATGCAGCGATGTTTCCAAAATTCAACTTCACATTCGCGAGTCCAAGCACGCTTGCGCTTTCCCCCTGCCCCATATATCTTTTTTGTTAGGCTTTCACGTACTTTTCCTTTTTGCAGCAATGCCCTTTTTGCCTTTATATCTAAATGTGGCTTCCTATTTTCAGCCCCTGATCCAGCCAAAGCAGCCCGGAAAGCATCCAGAAGTTTTGGATCAAAGTGATTCTGTCCTAGCTCTTCAGAGGATTTGTTTCGAACAGCATCTCTGATCTTCTTCCTAAGCTCTTGAACTAGCATCAAAGCATCTTTATTATCATCAGTTCTCCGCATTATCTTTTTGAGCCTCAACCCAGCGGCAGTTTCTCCTTCTTTAAGCCCAAGCTGTTTCAGAGATCGACGATCTGTCTCCTGAACTATATCCATTATATCAGGAGCACGACTGCTATTCCCAGTAGATCTTTGAGTAGATGTTGTTGTATTGGAGTCATCTACAAGAGATGCAGCATTTTTATCTGTCAGACTAATGGGAGGACCATCTCTTTCAGCTTTGATTTTCTTCCGTGGTAGTTTAGCCTCAGTACTAGCCTCTATTTCTCCACCCGCATTTCTAGTACATCATACACGATTATATGAAAAAGCGCTCAGGAAAGAAACGGTTAAAGATAGTTCAAAACCTTACAATAATCTATACCCATGAGGAAGGCTCACTAAACTAGAAACTCAACTTAACTCATAAATCAACAATGTGACAAGCAGAAAAAAGGCATGTAAACTACCAAGCTTTGATATTATTTACATATCAGGTTATATTTCATTTTGTATCAATATTTTCCAACCCGTATCCTAAATGCCAGAGGGGATGTCCTGAGCCTCATGAAGACATAAGCCCATACACAATGATATAGGCATTCTCTATGGTTAAACACTGAAAACCCAAATTCAGAAGTGTTTCAAAGATATTAGAATATATATTCTAGTTTTGCAGTACAACCAGAACAAATCTAAATACATGAGGTATCTTACTTCCAAGAACAGTTAGAAGAAAATGACAAAAATATATTGTTCCAAGTAGTTGCCTTTTGGGCTCATTTATGCAACTTTTAATTGGAAACAACTTCAAAGAGAAACAACAAAAACGTAATCAGATCTAGACCTCCAACAGGTACAATCCTCATTAGAATAAAGGAAAGAAGTACTGATATCTACTTACAACTGCAATACACTTTATGTAGATAAAAAACTTTATTGCATAACAACCTGCGATTTCCGTGCTTTCTTTTTGCACCAGCAGTTCGACTTGTCGTCTGTTTCTCATTCGGCATTGTACTTTTCATAGCGGAAACTTTGATTTCATTGGGCATCATATTCACAGCTGGAAACATTCCAGAGAGAGTGACATAAGCAAAAATGAGATTAACTTGCTTCACCAGAGAGTCAAAATGTACTTGCTGCCGAAGCACTAGTGAGTGGATCGAAAAAGAGGGATTGTTTGCTAGCTCTATCTTATACCTGGTAAAAGATCTTCTGACCTATTATTTGCTTCCAAATATTTAGCCAACTGATCTTCAGAAATGTTATTGTTCTTCATGTCTGCAAAAAAATATGCATGAGAAAGTATACGAACATCTCTGGTAATGCTTAATTTTGTTAACTCGAGATAAATGAGAAGAGGCCAATTCTACTTCTATAAAATGCAATTACCAAGTTTATCAAAGTGCATGGACATACCAACATCAAGAACTAAACCAGACTCGGTCATTTTGTTTTTTAAATTTGTGGGAGCCCTTTCAACTGAATCATCAGCATGTATCTTCTTCTCAGCAGGAGATAAAGATTCTTCCATTTTTTGTAGACATGAGTCAGGGTCAAGACTGTTCCTCTGTTCTGGTAATGCTCCTGCATTTGACTCACTAGATACAGAACTGGATAATACCTTATTATCCATATCCTCGCTACATTTCACATCTGATTCCTGATACTTTTGATTTCCTTCAACAAGCGAGATGACTACAGCAGTCTCACCATCATCAGCAACGGATACTGATACTCTTCCAGAAAATGATGCTTCAGCTAAATAGTCACCACCGGCAATTTCCACTCCGGATTGGTAGTTTGTACTTGATACTGAAGCACTATCTGACCTCTGTGGACCTTTAGGAACAGTACACCTGCATCAACTAGCATCACATATAAAGATTCTAATATATATTGAGCTGCATTGGTTTACAGAAGAACCAATCAATTACCCTGGACAGAGCCATGAGCCTTCACAAGTACCTTCAGGATCAAACCCCACACAGAAAGCATGGTACCTATTTGCATGAATACAAGAATGTATCAGAAGAGTGCACTGAAATATCCAGAGAGTATTATCTTTCAATAAGAATAACGTAATCAGAAGAGTGCACTGAAATTATCCACTTCAACAAACAGTCTATAATATAGTTTTCATTATCTTTCAATAAGAATAAGGCCATGTTCGAGAAGAACTGAGAACACTCATAAAAAAAAAAGTTAAACTAAATAAAACATAAAAGGAGACAGAGGAATTAAGGCAATAACAATGCATATAGAAATATCGAACATACATACGGTAAAATTTCATACACCAAACTGCAACTCAAACAAAGTAAAGCATTTTGCTATTGGTGTGTACTTAAACAGATACACTTCATGAACCATCAGCAAGAAAAACAAGGTCCAAGAAAGCAAGAAAACAAGGTGATTGCATTGTTGCCTACCATTTATCACAGGAATCACAAGCAATGGATGTATCAATGTCTGAATCTTCTCCAATTTCCACTGATCCACTCCGTATTTTGCAGCCATCTCCATCCAAGCAGACAACTGCCTACAACAGGACAAAGCCACTATTATTGTATGCTTAACTAATGTGCCTTGGTTTACTGGCCTTAAAACATGCATCCATACACGTGGCTTGGGTACCCTCACCCTTTGAGCATTTTGTAATGAGTTCTACCCAATACCATTTATCTCCGTGTAAAAGGAAGGTGAGATGCCTTTAATTGTTATACAAAAATGGTAAGTCAAAAAAAGTGTCATCTTAATATTCAGACTGAACCTTGAAAAATGGATGTGATGCCAAAAAGAAATAAAGCAAACCACAGGCAAATATCAACTTACATTTTCATCAATATAGTATGAAGGAAAAGAAAGATTGTTAGTTTTCCCTTCGACGAACCAGTCCTCATCTCTGCAACAAAATAAGGTAGTTCTAGTTAACTAGAGCGATTACCAAAAACAAAAGCGCAGTAATTTTGGTAAATAAAAAAGAACATGAAATCAAGTTAAGTTTTCAGAGCCAAAAATAGGATAGCAGTAACGCTGGTTTCTGAAACAGAGAAGAAAAATTGCACAAAAAAATTGACAAATTAAACCTCCTAGAGAAATGAGTGAGAAAATATGGGTTGGGTCTCGATACATAAGTCATAAGAATTATCTTATACTGTAATCTCCAGTTCAAGTTTTAAGAACCCCTCAAAAACTACAAGTAACCTGTAACCCAGAAATAGTGGGCTATCAACAAACTACAAAAATTTGTTCTCTACTTCTCTACCATTTTCTAAGTCTATAGTCCAAAATAAATAGTACTAGAATCAGCAAGTCACATCTTCTCTTCTTCTTTGTCATTGAAAAAGAATCATTGACTATCCATACGACACTCTCCTGTCACCACCCTATTAACAATGTCATCTTGAAAAGTAGACAAGGTCATAGTACTTCTTCTATTATATCCCCAATTATGCACCTCTCCACAACTATACACGGGAACTTAGGAAACTAATTCAATGAAATCATCCCCCTTTCTTTATAGAGAACACGACCCGTCAACCTAAGAAAAATAAGTACATGCACAACAAGAGTAGAGGCACCTATGGTAAAAAAAAATAAGTGACGGAGACTGAAAACCCAAAAAGGTAAAACTAACCCAACAAATCTCTTTCAATCCAGTTTTGAAGTTCTAGTATTTACTCAGAAAAAAAGGACAAATAGCATGTCACCCTTCCTCAATCCCTATAAACCAATGCATCCCCTTTCTCTGCAATACCCTCTTCTTGTTAAAGAACCTTATTCCATTATACTCAAAAGACCGAAATTGGGAAGATTTCATGCGAAGTTCATACTAACGAGTCTAAGAGCTACATGATAATTGCAAATTAATTATACCTTTGATCAGCTTCATCATCTGTCTGAGTGCTGCCAACAGTATCATGTACCTTCATTGAGCATTTAGACTATAAGCAAATGGTTCTGTCGGGTATTAAGGATACCACTACAATATGCTTCAAGAAGAAAGAAATAATTGCTTCACATATTCTTGAGAAGTGACCGTGCTAAAATGTATAGAGAAGAAAACCAAAGCAGTCAAAAGGAAACCTCACAATTTTTTGGAAATGTTGTTGAAGTGCCAATAAGGAAATACTATGATAACAGGCAAAGAGCAGCCAGAAAAGGCGCAAAAGGAGATAGCTAAAGTTGAACAGCTTAAGTTACTTACAGGTACGCATGTTATCAGTTGAAACTCATTCTGGCAAAGAGGACAAAGGCTCGTGATAGTAGCCCAGTTGTCAATGCATGCAAAGCAGAACCTGGAATATAAGTGAGCATCAAAATATGAACTGTGCCAACAAGTTAAATGTGATAGCTACATGTTTCTAATATTATTTTCTAAGTTTCTCAGACTTGGTATGTTTGTGAAGAGGGCATGCACCTTATTAAATCAAAGCCACTTGGCATATTCCATAGACATGTGTAAAACATAAGAGTTTTTTCCAGAAGTTCTGCTTATCTTAATTGGAAATTCTCCTCTCCAGTTATATGTAGGGAGTTGAACTCGTATTCTCATTTCCTTTCATATCTCCTTCTAACTGGACCTTATATCTTTAGTATATATATTACTACTAATTTGGAATAAAAATGCTTTCCTTCTTCTCCTATAATCTTCTTATATTCAACAGTCACAGCTGTGGTATGAATGTTTCAACAGTCAAGAAACTCCAAACAAAGAAGCAACAGACAGTTTAACCAATGCTCAGAAAGTGAAGCTTAAAAAACCACTATGAATTAGAAAAACACAACCCAATGGCACTAACATCATGAATACAGGGAGAATTGAAGGAAAACCGAACCGATCAGAGCTTATAATCACCATGAACATACCAGTGCTGGCAGCAATCAAGCACGCCTCTGTCGATAACAACATCCATACAAATCCCACATCGTTCACCCTCATAATTCAAGTAATCCTGTAAAGCAATCATACAGCATTTAGGAATCTACACAGTGCCCTCTTGAATACAAAGAAACCAAGCAGAAACAACAACCCGGAACTTCATTCTTAAGTCACCATATTTTTATTACTTACCCTAAGACAAAATGCATTCTTAACGAGCCTCCAAAAATCATATTTTTACAATGCGCAGGGTTCATAAGTAATCCAACAACTCACTTTATTTATTTAAACAATTAAAGCACGTGGACCAATTATACCAGTATATTACCTCAGTGCCATCATCAAAACCGAAATTTTCATCCTCTGATATTCCGTCTGTAACCAATTCAACATCCATTTCACCACATAAACCTATGAAATTCAACAGAAGCAGAAAACAAGAACAATACCCATATTCAGACAACACATTCAACAAAAATCAGAAACAAAAGATGAAAGAATTTGCAAATACCTAGGCTTTGAAACAAGCTGCAATTATCAAAACTTCAATTAAACGTTATGATACCAACGAATTCGTGAATTTGAGTTTCAACAGTAGTTAAATGTCATAATCGAGGATACTGACTAGCTTTGATCGCACAAAAAGGTTAGCAAAAATGAAGATTTAGCAGCTACAATAAAATGATTTAAGAAAAAAGAAAAGGAAGCAAATATACTCCATAAATAAACATGTGTGGCGTGTTTGGATGCTCCTAAATTCCTAGTGCATTTGGAAATTTCAACTTGAAACGAAATATAATTCACAATTCATGATGATCTCTTCTGTAGTTTTGTTTTGGGCCGACAAATTGAATTATCATTAAGGCCCAACTATTACAGGCCTCATGAGATCAGGGTCCGGTTTCTTAATATGTAAGATGTAATGATCCAATAAAACTATAGAGGTATACAGTATATCGAATTTTATTTTATTTTACTTTTTAAAAAAAAATACTATGTAACTACTAAATCAATGCATATCTAAATTCTAATGAATTAATTAAAAGTTCTGAGATATATTATAGAAATAAATATTGTGCTATTAATTAAGTAGGATAATGGAAAAGACTTTTAGCTAGCAAAGTTAAAGATATAGGGCATGTTTGTTTGATAATAATTTTGTTAGAAAAATAATCTTGTTGGGAAAATATATGAAGTGTGTAATGTTGTTTTAATGATTCCAAAACCTCATGCTAATGATTAGTCTTAGTAGTTTTATAAGACCTACATGTTTTGATCTTTAGAATAGTTTGTTCTTTGAAGACCGCTCAAGGCTGAAGATTGCAAGACTGAAGTCTGAAGATTTTAAGATGGTTCTCTATTCGACTGAAGTCTGAGACTGAAGTAGCAGCTTGAAGATACTGAACCTCTAAGGAGGACAGTATAAGGAGGAGCCTTGAAGAAATACTGAACTCTGAATAGATCAGTATAATGAAAGGCGGACTGAACTT